>OZ014523.1:402658845-402756345 GCA_963966055.1 Lathyrus aphaca | reverse complement strand
AAATGTGAAATTAATTCTCTAAGGTCCTTAACCTAACTATAGTATTGTGCTAAAACATACCCTAAAAATTCAGAACCTAACTATGCCTAAAAGTCACTTAAATGCACCTAAGAATTAACCACAATTTTACATGAATTAAGCTACCAAAACAGTGGATAAAATGGCCTAAAAATCTGCCAAACAAATCCTAAGTCCTATTATCAGTCCTCTAATCATAGCAAAAAGAATGGGCTAAACATCCTACAGGAAGTGGGAGAAATAAAATGAACAAAATAAAGTATAACTAAAAGAATTCAATAAAATGCTAATTAAGTGGAAAATCGAAATTAAATCGAAAAAACCCAAAATTCAAAAAGTAAAAATGTCACAAATTTCTAAATTTCTAAATTGAATTAAAAAACCTATTGAAATTTTTATAGAATTTTATCAAGCATTTTAATATTTTTTATGGATTTATTTCTAAGTATACTAAAACAAAAATTTATAAAGAAAAAAAATAAAAGAAGGGGTGCAAATAGTGACTTTTTCAGTTATTATTCCAATTGGGCTTGATAAGGGGGTGTAAAAATCAGAATAACAAGGCCCATTACACAGGAATTTGGGACGCATGCTATGGACACTCAGTCAATTATTTTGACTTTACTACGGACCGTTAGATATGTCTTCACATTAGGTACTCTCATCATGCAGATCGTAAAGCCAAGGAACATGGGAACTTATGGTGGAAGACATGCATGGGATTGGCCGCAGGAATAGCCTACCGGACGGTGACAAGTGTCACCTCCGGTGTGGCTGGGGAGTCTAAATCTTATCCTCTTAGAATCCCTAACGGTAATAATTAAATGGGATTTAATGGATTAATGGCTCTTAATTCTTTTTAATTTTCTCAACATTCTCTTGAAATCCTCCTAATCCTTCTATTAATTACTTTTCTTATGATTAACAAATAAAAACAAAGAAAAAGAAACAAAAGGGGCTGAAGAAACAAAACGAAACCCTAAGCTTCTTCTTTCTCTCTTCCGCCGCCATCTCACTATCGCCTCCTCCATCTTCTTCAAATCCGCCACCACCATCAACACCATCTCCCACCGCCTTATCCTCTTCCGGAATGGAAATGAGACTCGGCAATCCAACCTAAATTTATTCTAACTCTCAAATCTGAAATCAAAACCCCAACCTAACACTCTTCTTCTCCAAAACCGCACCTACTCCTCAAAATCATACACAAATTAACTATAACAAACACAAACTGAACACGAACAAAAACGACAACCCTAAGTTTCTCCTCCATCTTCCTTACGCCGCCACTGACCACATCAACACCTCCTCCGCTCACCGCGACTCTCAAGCTCGTAGCCAAAACGACGCAGGTCAAAATAACGGTGCTAACACCTCACCGAATCCAACACAACAAGAATATCCAAGAATGAGGCGAAACGATTCATACCTTGATTGCCGAAGATGAAGACACGTACAATGCTTTGATGACGAACAAGACAATATTTCTTCAGGTATGAACTTCGAAACTACTTCTTATCCCTCTTCTGCTTCTCTGCTTGATTTATGAATCGCTATTGAATCTGGATGCGGTGACTCCTTGCAGGTTGAAACGTATCTGATGTCGGAAAGAGGCGTTGGCGAAGGTTTTCAAAATTGATTCTGATGGAGACTTGAAGAAGAAGAACCGAATTGCTTCGAAAGAAGGGCTATGATTTTGAACCTGCACTCCGTTATTCCATTATCCTCTCTGCTATTCTCACTTTGTTGTTCTGCAGGGGATCGAAGGTTATGAATGGTGATGAACATTCCACATTGAAGATGATGGTGGCTATTTCTTGAAGGAGAGATCGTTGACGAAGTTATGAGAGTGCCAGATGGAGTTTGTTGTGATTGATCGAAAGAGGTTGCAGAGGTGAAGATTGAAGAGGTTTGGAATGAGGAATTCGGGGGAAAAGTGGTTGAGGAAGAAGAAGGATGAGGAAGTTGTAGGAGATTGAAGGAGTGAAGTTGTGTATGAGATGAATGAATTGTGAAGAAGAATTGAAAATTGTGAAGAAGAGATGAAATTATGGTGAAGGATTGATTTATAAAGGATGTTGGATGAAGTTTCCAGAAGAAATTTTGTTGTAAGTTTGTTATTTTTCTGTTAAAAATTAGTTATGAAATCGGTTAGGGTTAGATTTTTTTGATTTTCTGTTATTGGCTTGTGAATGTTTTGGTCTTCTGGAGTGTATTAATATTTGTACACGTTTTTATTGATTTCACAGGTTTTCACTTATTGTTGAATCCAATTGATGAAGGAGTTCTGATGTTGCGATTGGGGATGAAGAGTTGAATGGCTGTTAAGGATTCGAGAAAACTCATATTCAAGAGGGTTTTGGAGTCGATTTCGAGATTCACGAGATTTTCTGTTATGTTATTTTTCCACATCCTCCATTGTTATGTGATCTTTTGTTGCTTTCTTTTTGCTATTTGAACTTGCAGGATTGCTTTTATTTTCGAATTAAAGATTGAAGTGAGATCGATGCAAATTTGATGAAGTTTGTCGATTGTTTCGCGGCGTCTGAAATTTGCAGAATGAATACTCCTCTTGTTGTGAGGTATTGAAGTTGAATGCTGTGAAGAGATTGAAGATCATTTGGTTGCTGAATTTATAGATGGCACAGTGATGTTGATTACAATGATTGAAGAAGCTGATTGCGGGTTCGAAGAATTGATGATGATGACGCAGCATTGGTGATAAAAAGTGCTCTCACGAAGTACACATTGACTATTCTTCACTGTCTCTCTACCATATCCGAATTCAAAGCATGAGAACATCAATGTATATCGCGTTGGCTCTCTTTTCTTCTTCATCTTCTGGTGTGAATAGCAATCCGATGTTGTTGTTGTTGAACAACGTTGCTATAGATATATGTGCTTGCTTTCATTGTGCGGCGATGAAAGTTCCATGGTGATTATGCTTTCTTGATGAGTTATTGTTGTTGTTGATTTTCAGATTCGGTTCGGCTTCTCTTGATGAAAATGATGCAACTTGGATCTTTTCTGCAGGTTATCATTGAAGCGAGTCCAGATCGAGATTGATTGTTCTTGAGTTTTGGATGCTTGAAGACGTATGATTGGAGATGATTGAAAGAGAGTTTCCACTGAGTTTTAGAACTCAACTCTATTATATTTTATTAGAGTTTATATGTCAGTTTGTGATTCCATTCAGTTTTTCTCAATCTCCCTTGTTATCTATTAGTGATTTCTCTAGTGTAACCAATATTGTGTAACTGTAATTCTTCCCCTGAACTCTCTTTTTTCCTTTGCTAAAATTTCAGGTTGTAATAACATATGAGTGTTCTTTCATTCTCTCTGAATTTTTGTAATCAAATGAGAGGACCCGTAATTTTTGTGTGTGTAACTTTTTCCATAATTGATCTCACCCCCCCCCCCTCTCTCTCTCTCATTATCTTGCTGATGGACAAAAAATGATAAAATTGAACTTAACAACATCTCCACAACAACATAAACCATACCAAATCGGACAAACCATTGGAATTCATAGATGTAGAATTTAATCTTAATTCCAAGCAAACTCATCATAGAGCACCAAGCCGAAAACCTCAACCATATGTGATAGATATTTGTAGCTATTTGACCTTAAACAAGACCTCTTGACTTTGGAATCCTTCTCAATCAACCTTATTCGGTAGATACACAAACCTAAAATTATCAAATGTGAGATATCAATCACCGAATTATTAACCGCACATGGAATGTAAGCACCAAAGTCATTCTGAATTGTTCTTCTCTGGACTCCATTTTCAAACGGCTAACAATACCAACTCGCCTTGACTCATATTATTGCATGCGACCCAACAATCTTAATCTCTATCTTAGAGAAAGGAACCATTCAAGATACTAAAATCCTAATGAGAATCCTTCTTGAGTTATATTAAAACAAGCAATTTTAGACTCGTGTGTCGTGACGAAACTCGATTTAATGCATTATTACACCTTGAACTCACATCTAGTAGACTCTTGCACTTGACACTAAGCTTATGCCTGGAATTATGCCTTGAAAATTCAAATTGATGAAGTTAGAATATCATTGCAAACTGGCAATGGATATTTGAAGATTAGATTCAAAAGCCTCAAATTAAACAATTGAATGATATTCCTTAAAATCTTCAACTCTCGACGATAACCAACTTGTACCCTAACCTCAATGAATTGTATCATAAGTAAAGATCACTTGAAAGAATACTACTGAATGAGGCACTACTTGGATTGTTGAAGAAATGAACTTTAACCCCTAGTCTTTTCAATTGAACAAATGAAGAATCTATAACCCTCGATACCTTTGAGAAATATTTGAAGAAGATAAACTCGATAGAGACCAACCTTGTATCTGGACGACTCTTGGCATAAACACTCATGATGATGAGATTTCACCCTTTGTCTCGATATTGAATGAAATAACTAGATAGGTCGCCTCTGAATAAGAAAATTGAGAGCGCAAGAAAGTGTTTTGATTCCATGCCTTAGGAGCCAATGAAATTCATGATTGTGATGTTATGAACTAATGGAGAGATGCAAATGAAATGTGAAGCGCAAGCCAATTCAGACGGAAAAGAATGAGGGCAAATTTTGAGGTATTACAGCTGCCCCTATTCAATCATCTGCAGACCTGAATGAATAATTGCAACAACTTTTAGACATTCAAGGCATGAAGTGATTGAATACTCGAATAAAAACTGGAAATTTGAACTCAATGTATAGTAGGAATGCCATCTGCCTTTTATTTATATATTTTTGTTTTGACCTCTGAATAGGTAGCGAATAGAAACGGGTGGAATAGAATCAATGAAATAAACCAGCACTGTGAATGCTGAGCGAAACAAGCCACAACGAGGGTGCCTGTTGGCGCAACAGGACTTAATGAGACCATTAGCGGAATGGAACTCAACAATATGACTACTGGGCAGGACCAAGTCACAAAGAAAACACACGACTGCTGGGCAGGACCAAGCCACGGAAGGTGCCTGTTGGTGAAACAGGGCTTAACGAGACCATTAGCAGAATGGAACTCAACAATATGATTGTTGGGCAGGACCAATTCACAAAGAAAACACGCGATTGCTGGGCAGGACCAAGCCACAGAAGGTGCCTGTTGGCGAAACATGGCTTAACGAGACCATTAGCGGAATGGAACTCAACAATATGACTGCTGAGCAGGACCAAGTCACAAAGAAAACACGCGACTATTGGACAAGACCAAGCCACAGAAGGTGCCTGTTGGCGAAACAGGGTTTAACGAGACCATTAGCGGAATGGAACTCAACAATATGACTACTGGGCAGGACCAAGTCACAAAGAAAACACGCGACTGCTGGGCAGGACCAAGCCATGGAAGGTGCCTGTTGGCGAAACAGGGTTTAACGAGACCATTAGCAGAATGGAACTCAACAATGTGTCTGCTGGGCAGGACTAAGTCACAAAGAAAACACGCGACTGCTGGGCAGGACCAAGCCACAGAAGGTGCCTGTTGGCGAAACAGGGCTTAACGAGACCATTAGCGGAATGGAACTCAACAATATGACTGTTGGGCAGGACCAAGTTACAAATAAAACATGCGACTGCTGGGCAGGACCAAGCCACGAAAGGTGCCTATTGGCGAAACAGGGCTTAACGAGACCATTAGCGGAATGGAACTCAACAATATGATTGTTGGGCAGGACCTAGTCACAAAGAAAACAACATCGACTTGGAAAGACCAAGATGTCTGGAAAATGGTATAAGTATCTTCTGCGGGGAATACTTCAGGTTGAAAAGATGTTATAGGTTATATGTAACACCTCAAAATTGGCCCATGCTGGCATGCACATGTTTGAATTTATGGCGTAATGCTCCATGAGGATGGAAATGCTACGCTTTGGAGAATGCAAATGTAATCATGATTATGCGTATGCAAATGCAAAGAGATCTCCTGATAAGGAGACTGCAAGTATCCCAGATGGCTTGACTGGGAAGAATTGATGATCACTGCAATGATCTGATCCATCCTGATGAGGAGGAGACAACTCTGCGGGGAAAGCTGTCAATGATACACCGGCTCTGAACTGCCGCCATTGGCAAAAATAAATTGAACTTTGAGATGGGAGAGCCAAGACCCTGCTGGAGATGGACCCTTCTTGCACTCTGGTGGGGAAGTGGAGACCTCCTGACTTGGCTGGGAACTAGAGGCATGGCATTGCTGAGGAGGAAAGACACTCCTTGTACTGCTGGGAATTTCCCCTGTGATTGAAGGAAAACTTCTGCTTGGGGAGGACACCCATATTCTGCTTCCTTGCTGGGAGAGATTTCAACTTCCAACTTTACTGGGGATGACTGGAGACACCCTGGAAGAAACCTGTTCTTGTTCAAGCATAAAGAAATGTTCCTTCTGCAAATCTGCTTTTAGCTCTGTTAGCAACACATGTACCTGTACCTGCATAAACACAATCGATAGTGCCTACAACATGGAGAGTTAGTTTGGGACCGGTATGCCCCAGGCTCGTAGCATGAATCATTATCTGGGTATCTTGACACCCTTTCAAAGTTGTATTAAATGTTTTTGTCCTCCTGCATGAGTTAGAAAGCATTCAAATGTTCACAACACAATATAAATCACAATTTGCTGGACGTTTTTGCAATCAATCAATGCTAGAAGAAAAACAAAAACGAGAAGCAGATAGTCACAAGTTGATTGAAGTTGAATTTTTATTGATTCGGAAAAATGGCCATGAATAGGCAATACAAAGGAAGCAGTTCCCTAGAAAGAGGAAATAGCCAAAATGAAAAACAAACTATCCTATTGGCAATGTAAGAAGTGGATCTCATCAAGTTTCATCCCGATTATGACTTGTACATCTTCGAGACGATCCGCTCGTGTCGCCTTTTGAGAAAGGTGATTGAACTGTGTCGCTCCCCGGATTTCCATCCTGGTACAAACGCGAAAGTGGCGCGGAAAAAGAATAGAGTCGCCAGCCAGACATTTTTATCCCGAAGGAACGAAGATGTTAGTCCATATAAACAATGTGAGAAGAGATGAGAAATGGAGATGTGGAACTCAATTCCCATATCTCAAACTTACCATAACCCCTGCAAGGTTAGTGCAACAACATAAAATCAAGTCATAAACCAACAAGTCAGAAGCTACTCAAGCATATAGGCATGGCAATGAGTTCACAAGATGATAAGCAAAGCAACATAAGATCACATTGAGATGGTTAGAGGTGAAACAAGTGCAAAGAAGGCATGCATAACACTTAAAGAAATAAGGCACATAAAAGAGACCCAACACCAAGACTCAAAGAGATTCAAACCCTATCATAAGACCAGGAGCAACCATAGACCTCTAAAGGACCCCAAAAGATGAAGAGAAGTTGGCACAAGTTCCCTTCTAAACTTAAAAGAGACTAGAAGACTCAAAGAATGCAAAACAAGGCAAGGTGAGGAAGAAAATACCCAAGAAAAAGATCCAAGCACTTATAAATTCTACCCAACCAGAAAAGTACTCTCCAAACAAAAAGAAATGAGAATCCAAAAGGGTTTGCAAAAATACAGCACCAAACTAAGTCAATGAAGCTCAAGGATACAAGGTATCACCATTTAGGGTTTTGAAAATTAAGGCACAAGTAACCCAAGCAAAATCCAGCAAGGAAGTTTGTGAAAAATCCAAGATAAATCATGAAGATATTAGAGTGTCTTAGGATTTGAATGCAAAAAGAATGGGGTTCATAGCTTAAAGGATGAGAAAAATAGAAATTGGACAAGGAAGATTGGTCTATGAGAGTTCACAAGAAAGCAATGCTCAATGTTGAATTTATTCAGCCACGTGGGATGAAAATAAAAATCTGGAAAAATCATGATAAAAAACTAGATGAATCAAGGAGTGTACATGAAGTTTTTTGGATTTTTTAGAATTAAAGAAATATTTAAAATGAATCAAAAGCAAAGTGAAATAAATTGGTAAAGAAAAAAATAAAAATAAAGCAAATGGGCCAAGGGGGTGCAAGAAGTAAACACGCTAGTTAGAAAACTCAATGGGCCGCGCATGGGGGGGTGCAGATAGCGCTGGGACTGCTGCACCTTCTTCTTCATGGAAAAAACCCTAAACTCTCACCACCATTAATGAAACAAACCCTAACCCTAACCCTATCCATATGAACTCTCAAACTAAGCCACAGCCGGCCATGAAAACCTCCTGAATGGACAAACCAACATCATTAAACAAGAATACATGCTTGGATTGGATTAAAACTCAAAGAAACTCAAGATATGAATGAAAATAAAATTGTCCATCAAACTTTAAATCAACATAACTTTGTAAATACTCAACCATTTCACAAACTACAAAGAGCATTGTAACCAGCACAACATGAGGATTCTAAAACACACAACCAAACACATTTCTATGAGATGCGAAATTTGAGCATACCTGAGGTGTTGTTCAAAATTTGAAGTCAAGAATGGTATAAAATGATGGAAAATGATCTCCTTATCCCCTTAGATGCAAAATAAATGCATCTAAGGCTTTGCAAGCTTGTAAATCCAACAATGTGCTTCCTTGTGCTTCAAAGCTTCTCAAATGGCCACTTGAACAAACTTCACTATAAATCTAGATCCATGGGTGCTTAATGATCCTTGAGATGAGAGGAGTATGAATATGGTCTTGGATTGAAGAAAGCTTGCCTAGATCAAAAGTTATGGCACAAAATGCAAATGTGCACAAGAAATGGGAAATGAATGATTCTTGAAGAATAATCCAAACAAATGGTATGGAAATGATCTATGAGTGATGAGGATCAAGAATCCAGCAAGAGTTTTGTGAATGGATTCGTGTAGCAAGAGTTTGTGGATAATGAGCAATTTTGCATAAGAGATGAGAATGAGAGAATGAGTGTGTATTCTGGCTGCCTCTAACCCTAATTCTGATTGTTATGGAATATATATGGCAATGCAAAAGGGTTAGATCAAATGCACGTGAGAGAGAGCTGATTTTTTGTGAAAATGAAAATTTGGCCCAAGTGTGCCATAAGCATGCCAAGCTCATGATTTGCTGGCCTCTCTTGCATGTGCATTCACCATGCCACCAATGATTCAAAGCAAACAATTTCAGCCCTTGGATGTAAGCTATCACACAATTGTCATGCCTTGTGCAAATCCAAGTGTAAAATGCAAGTTTTATGGAACTTTCTCATGTGCACAAATTTTTCCACTTTTCTTTGAGCCAAATGACCTAAATGAGATGCATTTTGATTGTGTAAACTTACTTTGGACATAGCATAGCAAACTATCCACTTTTGAGCCTTTGTGCAAATGGCTTGGCCTTGAAATTTTGAAATTTGCCCTAGAATGCCCATTTTTTCGAGGGACTCATAGAAAAATCTATAAATCTCCAGAAAATGCTCTTGTACTTTTTAAAAATGGCAGCCCTTACTCTCCAACTTTCATGTTTACCTTTGGTCCATTTGAAGATTTTTTGATTAAGTTAAGGCCTTGTGAAGTTTTAGGTCAAAATAGCCAAAAATAATAACTTTTCCATAACCAACTTTGTGCACTTTTGCCAAAACCCCTCAAACCACCAAAATTCTTGGACTTCAAACTCACCAAACATCTTATAACATTGAATATACCTCATTTGGCCAAAAAAGTTGGGTTGGACCCCTCGGAATGGCAGTGTTCCTGTTCTGATTCTCAACCATCTCCCGCAGACGCTCTTGGGTCTGCCCCATGCCGGCCATTAGTGTCATAAAATTATCCATCCTTTGTCTCAAATCTGTCAATTCTGCTTGTAACTGGTCCATGACTCGTTCTTTGTTAATCTTGGTTGGATATCTGTGTACAGCTGGTTGTCCCCGAACTTTACGAGGAGCTATAGTGCCTGAAACACAAAACACGTTAGTAACCGATACACTACCTGCAAAACAACAAACAGGTTATATGGATGCAATGCAGTTGTTTATGTTTCCAATCACAAGTCATTTATGCTCCGGCTCCGGTATTCAGCAAAGAAAACCAGATGGGCACTGATCCTCGACTTCCAGAAACCTTCGCGAGAGACCACATTCAAACCACAACAGCAAGCAAACCAAGAAATAATGGAAAAAAACCATAACATAAATCAATCTATTAGGCAAATAACGCAGAATTCCCCGTAGGGTACAAGTCTTTACAAAGGAGAAACAACCAACTAGGACTCCTACAACATGCCTGTAGGTAATCCAGATACAAGAAAAGTAAACTAAGAATCAGAACCAACGCCTAAGGACCCTGAAGCTCCATCACTAAGCCCCCCATCAGATCTGACCTTCTTGACTCTCGCCATCAACTTTAGATCTTCAATCTCTTTAAGTGCTGCTTCGAGGGCTTGTTGATTGTCTGCGAGTTGTTGGGTCTTCTCTCTGCGAATTTTGTGGACTTGCTCCACCTCTTCTTTTTTGTAAGCCATCTGAACTTCAAAGAACTCTTCTTTTTCTTTATATTGCTTCAGCTCTTGCTCTCTTTGTCCCTTCAACCAGACAATAGACTGACGAGCATCTCTGAGGGTCTTTGACTTCTTTTTGCGCTCAACTTCTCTTTGGGCTTCCATCATCCCCAATCTGCGGAAATGTGCTTCTCTACCTGCAAAGTCCTTCTCCTTAGCCTCCAAAGTCGTCTGTATCTTCATCAACTTCTCTTCGGATTCAATCTTGGCCCTTTGGCTTGGTGATACAGGCTTACCATCTCAGTATTTTCAACTCTAACTGCATGTAGCTGGGCTTCCAACTTCTTGAATTCCTCTAGAGGCACAGTATCAATGGACTCAGCAACTGGGGGAACTGGTGTTGAAAATGGTAACAAAACTCTTCTAGCTCTGTCTTTCAACCAAGCTTCGTACTCTGGGAATGTCTGATTGTTACACTTCCCAAAGCTAGCTATCCCTTCTCCCTTAATGCACTTCCAAGCTCCCGCAACCTTCCTCACTAAGGGCATATTATCTTTCATTGAGAAGTAGAAAATAGGGGTCAGTTTCAAATCTTCAGGCACCTCTCTCAAAGCGTATCCCAATTGTCTTCTTAACAGGATTGGATTGTAATTAATCCCTCCAGTTATTCCCAACAAAGGCACACTATGATAACTCCCGCAGCTGGTGATGAAACGTGCACCTTGCAACCTTTGAGTGAACCATCTAACATCTTTGGCCAGCAACTTTTCCAGCTTTTGAGCCCATACCAGAGTGTGGTCACTAAACACTCCCGTACTAGGCAAATGCCTCATGAACCACATGTGAAATAATGGAGCACAGCAACGAACCAAACCTCCCCTCTTCTTCTCAGTTTTGTAATGAACTGAGTAATACAAATCCCCGAGTAAGGTAGGCACAGGATTCTTCAGCAAAAAGAGATGTATGGCGTTTATATCTATGAACTTTTCCATATCGGCAAACAATATAATGCCATAGATAGAAAGAGCCAAGATAGCACAGACAGCATCCCATTCTCCTTCAACAGCCAATTCTTCCGCCTTCTTCACCAGAGCCTCCAAAGAAAACCCAGACACACCTCCTTTAATAATGGTCAAAGACTTCACAGCAGAAGGGCTCAAATAAAGAGCCTTAACAATAGCCTCAGGTGCTGGTCTACTCATCTCAGAATTGAAAGGAAACTGGTCTCGAACCGGCACACCCAGGATCAGAGCATACTCCTCCAGCATAGGGCCCAACTGAAAATCAGGAAAGGTGAAGCAACGGAGCTGAGGGTCATAATACTGAAGCAATGCATGAATGGCACTCCTCTCGGAAGGATCTAGCTCTATCACCACATCAAGAATACTCCCGTAAGCTTTTCTGAATCTCTCTACCTGGTTGGGTGTAATCAGCTTTACCATCTTTTTCAACAAGCCAACCTTGATATCAAAGAACTTGAAATGAATATTCTGCTTGCGAGGATCTTCCATCTTTGAAGAGAATACCGGAACCGGAAGCAGAGATATGAACCTGAATGAAAACAAAAACAATGATTAATGATGCAATGCAGATGCAAATTCAAAGACACATGGCCATCTGAGACTGTCTGGAATCTGGACACTGATAAAGGCCCCTCTGAATAACTTGACAAACTAAAAGTCCACTGAGTCACACTCTCTGATAATCACAACTCTCTGAAGAAGATCTCAGGACCACAGTATCAAGAATACCAGAACAAGAAAACCAGATCTCTGGAACTGTATCAGAATATGAACTGTACTGGTAACAAGGGTATGATGAGGTCAAGGGTTCCTGCAAACCTGTAAACCCATTCCCAACCTCACGGGTGTGCTCCGAGTCAAACATCACGGACTCTAAAAGCTGAATAGCAATAATACTTTCACCATTTTCGAGAAATGGCTCATGACCAAATCAGGGAATTGATTAGGCATTATATACTACGCAGGGAGGCCTCAGCTGAGTCCAGGAAAAACAAGCATCCCTTATAAGTCCCCAGCTTTAAGCGCTGAAATCGAGAAACAATAGTACATTCAGCCCGTAGGATACAGTACTAATGTCATACGACCAAATGCTTTGACTGAGTTCCTATAAGAGAACCAGGTCATCCTATGCGAGTCCCTAGTGGACCCTCGGGTGCGAATGGGTTTGCCACAAAATGTGGTCTGCCATTGCCACCACTGGAGAGGGTTGTTTCCACAAAGGTTCTCAATGATCGGTCCCCAAATGCACATAACTATCAAGGTCCTATCCCGAAGTGGAGGAAATCCCCACACAAGATATTTCCAAGACGGTCACAATCTGGGCGTGAAACACGTCGCCACCCATCATGCCACATGTGAGTACAATATGTCCACTCTAATCCTAGGGTGCACTCAAGCCGGGTACTTGGCTTATCTCTCAGAAACAACATCACCCGAGCCCACCAAACAGAAAACCAGTCCAGACAGTCCAGTATGATATATGATGCGGAAAATAAATACTGAAAACTGTAAATAAAGCTGTAAATAAAACTGTAAATAAACAACAATAATATACAACACACAACAGCAAACAAACATCACCCAATGAAACAGAAACACACAAGCGCTAGGAGAGACTCACAGGGGAACCAGAGATTCTGGGTTCGGTCCCCAGCAGAGTCGCCAAGCTGTCGCTCCCCGGATTTCCATCCTGGTACAAACGCGAAAGTGGCGCGGAAAAAGAATACAGTCGTCAGCCAGGCATTTTTATCCCGAAGGAACGGGAATGGTAATGCTGCACAAACCAGAAGAAAAGAAAGAGGAAGGACACGGGTCCTGTGAACCAAAGAGACTGAGTTCGGGAGTCGGTTACGACCTGGGAAGGTATTAGCACCCAGATCGTCCGCCGTACCAGACGGGATCCACGCTTGCAAAAGAAACTATTTCAAAGGGTGAGGGTATGAAAACTGCAGCAAAAGAAATGAAAATGAAAAGAAACTGGAACTAGAAAAGAAATGAAATGGGAAAAAACAAAGGAAAAATGTAGGGAAAATAAAGATTGTGCTCGAACGGGCCCTACCCCGCTGCCTACGTACCTCATCAGGATAATGAGGATCAGAGACGCCGTAGTTCCCCTAACTAGGGGTAACAAAGGAAAATTGCTTGTGAATTAAAGGCTTGAACTGCCTATGCCATTGCTCAGGTGTTGCAGACTCGGACGATGAGTGCGTAACCGTCTTGCAAAATGACAAGTAGGAGCAAGTTCGCGGACGGAGCGAATGAGGTGAGAAAAGAATTCCCGAAGGAAAGACGCTTATTGTTTGTTTATGTTTTTTTAGAAGCTTTTTAGGAGTGAAGTTTGCATAGGTAAGTGTACCTAAGTCTTACTCATTGGGATATGTACGTCTCACATCATCCCGAAATGGAATGCGCAAGAGGCACACCTATCTATGGAGGAAATCCCCAAATCTAGTCCCATAAGTGAAGGCTCAGACACACTGACCTATTAACATTTATTAAGTATTTTTGTGATTTTTGGTTAAGAAGTGTTTTTTTAGCTTTTGTTTGTGAGGTACTCATGCTAAGACCTATCCACCACGAGTGATGACTCACACCTCGCCCCGAAACGGAACGCGTGCAAGTATCTCGTAGCAAAGTCCCATGTCACATGAAAGTACTCAACCTTTATTAAGTGAATTAGAATTTAATTTGAAGATGAAAAGAGAAGAAGAACCAAAGGAGAATAAAGGTAAAAAAACTAGGGGGAAGTTTCTATCCTAAGTTAGCATGCATGGAGTTCCTAGGGTTTGTGAGGTCTTTCTAACCTAAAAACAAGATCTCAAGAGAATAAGAAGAATATAAGAGGAGAGATGAGAAAGGCCTAAGCCCAACAAGAAGATGTTAGTCCATATAAATAATGTGAGAAGAGATGAGAAATGGAGATGTGGAACTCAATTCCCACATCTCAAACTTACCATAACCCCTGCAAGGTTAGTGCAACAACATAAAATCAAGTCATAAACCAACAAGTCAGAAGCTACTCAAGCATATAGGCATGGCAATGAGTTCACAAGATGATAAGCAAAGCAACATAAGATCACATTGAGATGGTTAGAGGTGAAACAAGTGCAAAGAAGGCATGCATAACACTTAAAGAAATAAGGCACATAAAAGAGACCCAACACCAAGACTCAAAGAGATTCAAACCCTATCATAAGACCAGGAGCAACCATAGACCTCTAAAGGACCCCAAAAGATGAAGAGAAGTTGGCACAAGTTCCCTTCTAAACTTAAAAGAGACTAGAAGACTCAAAGAATGCAAAACAAGGCAAGGTGAGGAAGAAAATACCCAAGAAAAAGATCCAAGAACTTATAAATTCTACCCAACCAGAAAAGTACTCTCCAAACACAAAGAAATGAGAATCCAAAAGGGTTTGCAAAAATACAGCACCAAACTAGGTCAATGAAGCTCAAGGATACAAGGTATCACCATTTAGGGTTTTGAAAATTAAGGCACAAGTAACCCAAGCAAAATCCAGCAAGGAAGTTTGTGAAAAATCCAAGATAAATCATGAAGATAGTAGAGTGTCTTAGGATTTTAATGCAAAACGAATGGGGTTCATAGCTTAAAGGATGAGAAAAATATAAATTGGACAAGGCAGATTGGTCTATGAGAGTTCACAAGAAAGCAATGCTCAATGTTGAATTTATTCAGCCACGTGGATTGAAAATAAAAATCTGGAAAAATCTTGATAAAAAACTAGATGAATCAAGGAGTGTACATGAATTTTTTTGGATTTTTTAGAATTAAATAAATATTTAAAATGAATCAAAAGCAAAGTGAAATAAATTGGTAAAGAAAAAAAATAAAAATAAAGCAAATGGGCCAAGGGGGTGCAAGAAGTAAACACGCTAGTTAGAAAACTCAATGGGCCGCACATGGGGGGGTGCAGATAGCGCTGGGACTGATGCACCTTCTTCTTCATGGAAAAAACCCTAAACTCTCACCACCATTAATGAAACAAACCCTAACCCTAACCCTATCCATATGAACTCTCAAACTAAGCAACGGCCGGCCATGAAAACCTCCAGAATGGACAAACCAACATCATTAAACAAGAATACATGCTTGGATTGGATTAAAACTCAAAGAAACTCAAGATATGAATGAAAATAAAATTGTCCATCAAACTTTAAATCAACATAACTTTGTAAATACTCAACCATTTCACAAACTACAAAGAGCATTGTAACCAGCACAACATCACTACAAGAAAAAATGAATTTTGCGACACATAAGTTGCGACGGTTTCATGAGAACCGTCCCTGTTAATAAATTACGAAAGGTGTCGCGACAGTTTTGGTAAACCGTCGTTATATTTTTAAAAAGTCTCATAAAACCTTCACAATGATTTATTCTTAACTGTCCTAAATATTGTTTTGTGACGGGTTAACAACTGTCGTCACCCAAATAGAAACAATTACCCTTGTTTATTTTGAAAAATGCTTATGTTACGACGGTGGAATAACAACTGTCCCCAAATATTTACAAACTTTTAATATTGCTCAATGTTGGAGAGTGAAAAGACTACAACGTTTTAACAACAGTCACATACTGCAAACTTCACCTAATATTGGAGAAGGACTTTTTGCTTTGCTTCACGTACAACCACCACCACAGCGCCTTAGTATCTCTCAACTCACACTACCATCAAAGAAAACACCACCATCGCGCCTTGGCATCTTAACAGGTTCCTTCTCAAACCCTAATATGCGAATTCATGTTATTGTCACTTCTCTAATCGTTGGACATTTATGAAGTCTGTTATTGTTTGTGTTTTGATAGTTTTGCTGGTAAAAAGTTATTTTTAGGGTTTGCGTTAAATCTAAAAATTATGTTTGCGTTAAAACTTTGTTTTGTTTTGCTTCACCAATTTCTCTTAATAGTATTTCATGTAGTTTTTATGGGTCCTAGTTACTCTTTTAGCACATGCTTTGATTTTGCAAGGTGTTTCTTGAAAGGTCACAATGAGTTTATTAGTGTTGGTTTTTAGCTGAATATGTTTCTAATGATATTAACATACTTGTACACAGTGGTTGTCATATATATATATATATATATATATATATATATATATATATATATATATATATATATATATATATATATATATATCTTGCTTAGATCGATTAGAACACGTGAACAAAACCTATTCTCAAATCAAAATAGAGTTTAAACATGAGCATTGGAAATATCTTCAATGAACACGAGCAATCGTTGTATTAATTTGTACACAATGTAGAAGCGTGTTCGCATTATTCTTACTGAAAACAAAATATGATAGTGCGATTGATCGCTTACCAAAGAGTTGCTGGCGACGATGATGCAACTACTTGTTGGATCTATTACGGAGGGAATAACAGTTTTGTGAACATAATGGGAAGTCTGTGATTTGGATCAATCTAGTATGATTAGATTAGAGTCATTGGCACTACAATATTATATAGCATTGGAATTAAACAGGGTGTTAGCTATTAGCGATTTTCGGTTGTTGGCTAGCTGCAGTTTATGTGCAGATGTGGTTTAGAGTTAGTGTCTTGTCCGGTTTTCTTTTCCAGTTGCGGTTTCTCGCTTCTAGGTTCTTTCTCCCTCCAGCTTTTTGCAGGTGTTAGAATATAATTTACCTCTATGGGTTTAAATTAGGCCATAATAGATATACTCAATAAGATGTTGAAAATACATAAAGGATTATCTCACCTTTGCTGATTTAAATAGCTCATCAAGAACCTCATATAGAGTTGGATGTGCATGAACTGCCAATTTAAGGTCCTGCATTGTACCATGAAATGGTGAACTTTGGCAGATAGACACAGTAAGAGAATAAAATACATTGGTGACTATTAATAGTATAAAACCCAGGTGCATAACAACATATATATCACATGTTGGTAGAAAATATTACCTGAATACGTGAGGATTCACCAAATATTACCTGAATTTTCAAAGTTCATATCATTCTATTAAAATAATATTTATTTATGCATAATATAACACTATCATCTATAAATACTCTGATACACAAATTTGTGCTTGCAATGCAGCAAAAGAGGCGATGAAGAAAGTTGTCCCAACTATTCCACAATCAGGTAGTTTAAATAAAGCATGAAAAGTAGTTTACATTATATATGTACCATACTATTGTAAGGATCAATTTGTGTTGATACTTTTTTTTTTGTGGATACGCAAAGGATTCATAGATTTCATTAGTGGGAACCTTATGACAATCAACTACTTTGATCTCCAGACATTGAGAAAAGCCACCAAGAATTTTAATTTCCAAAACCTTATAGGAAGTGGTGGATTTGGCCCTGTATATCAGGTATAATATACGTACTAAATCTAATCATACATGCTTTGCTACACAATCTCATGTTAATCAAATTGAGATTCAAATTGTGAGTATGAAAAATCATAAATGAATCTACTTAGAGGACTGCATAATTATGTTTTGACAGGGAAAGTTGGTAGATGGAAGGCTAGTTGCTTGTAAGAAATTGTCTCTTGATAAATATCTTGACAACTCTTTTGTGAAAGAACTAGTCTTGTCTAACATTTCCTAGAAATATAATTTCACAGCTGAATAAGTGGGGTTCAACAGTTGCATATCATCGTATGAATCTGTTAGAGGTTCAGACATACTCAGGGGAGTCAATTATGCTTCAGCAGTTGCTAGAATGGGAACAAGACAACAATTGGTTTACCCTTGGTTGAAATTTTATCAGAGATTTCACCTGAGCCTGTTGTTGCTTCTTCCCTTGAGAAGGTGCACACTTCAACCTTATATTGGTGTATTTTTCTAGCTTATGTTTGCTGAGTTTTGATATGACATATATCTATTATAAACTTTCAATTGTATTAATAAAAAATAGAACTTGTGTCTTTGGAGCTTAGTTTTGTCAAACACGCTTAGTGTCTAGTCTCTTGACCAGATTGTTTGTCCGTCTATTCAAAAGACAAAAGTACCTTGCAACTTTATTAGGCCACTTTGCAGAAAGTAGAAGGAGTACTTGGTCTGTCAAAACCTAAGTTATTCTCCTAGGATCATATTATAGTGTACTCTCAAACATCATAATAATTCTAAAACTAGTATAATTTTTCTTGGTGGTACAAGAGTTTAAACTTGCAATGTGAATAAGATTTCTTTTAGACTGTCTACTAATATTATGTATTATTTATTTATGTTTGTATCTCTTGCAGCAATGTTTATTAAAATTATGTGATATTTTTTAACAACCATTAGATTTTGTGATAACTCTTGACTCTTGAGTGCAAACTAAATAGATTTATAATTTATATAATCAGGTGAACATTGTTGATTTTGTTGGGTGTGGAGAAAATTTTGTAGCTGCTATTGCATATGGTTTTATACATAATTTGCCAATGGTTAATACATTAGCAATTGCAAATGCAATAGGTGTTGAAACAGCCATGGGTTGTGGTGCTGGTAGGAATGTAGCATCACTGGAAAAAGTAGTTGATATATTAAGATCACCTAACCTCAATGAAAATGATTAGTTTTGGACTGAAATTCTCGAAAAGAAAGTGCTAGATCAGGAAGTAATGTAACACCCCGATAATAATATAATAATTATTTAAATTAAGTTAATAATATATTTATTGATTTAATTAAATAATTGAATTATTATTATTATTATTATTATTATTATTATTATTATTTTGGAATAATAATTATTGGGATGATTATTTATTGGAATAATATATAAGTTGGACATGAGAAAAATCCCATTTTTTTTGGTAAAAAGGTTATTTCACGTGAAAAAGGGAAAAGAGGCAGAAAGGGCAAAAAGCCAGAGAACGAAGGTTGAAGGAAGGAAAAACTTAGAGCTCGGAGGCTGCCGGATTAACTCAGGTAAGGGGGGTTTATCATCGGTTAAAGGGTATTATGTGATAATATGTACTGGGTAGTGATAACCATTGGTTGTATCTCTAATTTGATTGATGCATGATGAGTTTGTGAAATATTGGATGAATGAAATTGAATGATAATTGAAAAGAATTCGTAGGAATTAGAAGGGATAATGTTAGGATTGGTGAAGATGAATAGGATATGATTCGTGTAGATGATATGGACGATTATTTTGTGTAAATTGGACTGTGGAAGGTTGGATCGGATAGGTTTCGTAACAGAGAAAGCCATAGCAGATCTGAGAGTTCTGGTTTCTGGTCATACGCGTATGGCACTAGGCAATACGCGTATGAGCTGGCTGGTACGCGTATGGAGGAGGCCTTACGCGTATGGGTGGAAAAGATGATATTTTGAACGTAAATTGGTCTCTGTTGGTACGCGTAATGGGAGATTGTTACGCGTAGCATACGCGTATGGGATAGGTAATACGCGTATGAGATGAGCGAGGCAATGCGCAATACGCGTATGAGAGTGGGCATTACGCGTATGGACTTGGTCAGATTTGGGCAATACGCGTATGGACATGGGCAATACGCGTATGGGCAGAATTGTGATTTTTCTGTGTTACTGTTGTGCAGTTTTGATTTTTTTAGGCTGAGTGAATGCGACTTAGCTGAGATATGATGTGATAGGGATCATTTCCCGTTGTTTTGAGTGGTAAAGGTATTAGTAGAGTGTGCTAATACTGTGTTTGATTATGTGGCATGATAGGATATGCTTTTGTGATTAATTATGTTGATAATGTGTGATGGTATACATGAAGAGGTGAATGTATACATTTGTGAATAGACTGTATCATGGCTTAGAGTGTGAGCATGTGTCTATTCTTGATTTTGTTGATGTTGCATTGCTAGGTGATTAGCATGCATATTGTGGCCTTCGGGTGGTAGCTAATTCCCATGGTGAGGAATTAGTGAGTAAATCATTTTGATTGTTGTTGATTGTTGCATGCTAGGTGAGTAGCTCGCATAGCATGGCCCATTTGGGGTGGTAGCTAATTCCCATGGTGAGGAATTAGTGAGTGAGTCACTAAGTCTCAAATGAGTGGGACTAGTGGGCTTGGTAGCCGTGCCTGGATTTGGACGGTGAGGTTGAACTATATGTTCACAACATAGTCGGTACCGCATGCATAGAGTCTCATTGCATAATGAATGTATGGCATATAATATGAATGGATGTATTCCAGTATTATATGTGTGTTGTGTGTTGTGTTGTTAATGTTGAATATGGTTGAGAATCTACTGTTGAGTATGATGTTTTTGAACGGATATTGATGTTGCTGAAGGCGTAGCCTGATTTGGGTGAATTAATGTGTTAATTACTTGCCATTACATGTTGTTTTATAATGCTTATTATATTGATTGAGGAACTCACCCTTACGCCTATTTTTCAGGTAACGAGAAATGAGTTGAGTAGAAGCTAATGCTTGGAGTCTAGAGTAGTTTCTTATGGGTCATGCTCTGATAGATGTAACATCGGGAGGGGATGTTTTAATTAATTTGAGATTGGTTGTTGAATGATTTACATGTAGTGTGTTACATGTTTTACATTGATGTTGGATTTTATTCCGCTGTGAATTATGCAAAGGAACCTTATTTTGATTAAATAAATGAGCATGACAGGATGTTTTGATAATTGTTGTGAAATGATTGTGTGACACCCTTCGGGGCATAATTACTCTGATGAATATATTGTTATTTTAACTATAATAAGTTGGGGTATTTAGAAGGGTGTTACATTAGTGGTATCAGAGCCTGGTCGGTCGTGTCGAGTCGTAATTTTTCTGTTTTCCCTGTACGGTATAGGTGTTGTGTAACCCTATCAGTACTTATTGTTTTAGTTGTTGGGTTTCAGAATAGAGATGGCTGGAAGAGGTAGAGATGATGCTGCGATTGCTGAGGCTCTGGGTATGCTAGCTGGAGTACTTGGAGGAAATCCGAATGTTATGGGAATGAGAGCTGCTCGTCAGTTGAGTGAGTTCCAGAAGAACAATCCTCCAATGTTCAAAGGAGCATACGATCCAGATGGTGCTCAGAAGTGGTTGAAGGAGATAGAGAGGATCTTCAGAGTAACTGAGTGTGCTGATAACCAGAAGGTCAGGTTCGGTACACATATGCTGTCAGAAGAAGCTGATGATTGGTGGGTTGCTACCCGCACTGAGTTGGAAACTGCTGGAAATGCTGAGATTACTTGGGCTGTGTTCAGAGAGAGATTTCTGAGGAAGTATTTTCCCGAGGATGTCAGAGGAGATGGTTAGAATTTCTGAAGGATTATGATTTTGGTTTGAATTACCATCCGGGTAAAGCAAATGTAGTAGCTGATGCATTGAGTCGGAAATCATTACATATGTCTATGTTAATGGTTAAGGAATTGGACTTAATTGAGCAGTTTAGAGACTTGAGTTTGGTGTGTGAGAGTACTCACAATAGTGTTAAACTGGGAATGTTGAAGTTAACAAGTGGTATCCTGGACGAGATCAGAGAGGGTCAGAAATCCGATGCACTTTTGGTTGATAAGTTGACTTTAGTGAATCAAGGTCAAGGTGGTGAATTCAGAGTTGATGAGAATGGTATTTTGAAATTTGGTAGTCGGGTGTGTATTCCGGATGTTACAGAACTTAAGAAGAGTATCCTTGAGGAAGGACATCGTAGTGGCTTGAGTATTCATCCTGGAGCTACGAAGATGTACCATGATTTGAAAGGGTTATTTTGGTGGCCGGGAATGAAAAGAGAAATTGCAAGTTTTGTGTATTCTTGTTTGACTTGTCAGAAGTCGAAGATTGAGCATCAGAAGCCGTCTGGGCTAATGCAACCGTTGGCTATTCCAGAGTGGAAGTGGGACAGTATCAGTATGGATTTTGTTTCTGGTTTGCCGAGAACAAGTAAGAATTTTGAGGCTATTTGGGTGATTGTGGATAGATTGACGAAGTCGGCTCATTTCATTCCGATCAGAATGGATTATCCGTTAGAGAGGCTAGCTGAGTTGTATATTGAGAAGATTGTAAGTTTGCATGGTATTCCGTCTAGTATTGTTTCGGACAGAGATCCTAGATTTACATCGAAGTTTTGGGAAGGTTTGCAGAAGGCTTTGGGAACTAAGCTGAGATTGAGTTCTGCATATCATCCGCAGACTGATGGTCAGACTGAGAGGACGATTCAGTCACTAGAGGATCTTTTGAGGGCTTGTGTTTTGGAAAATGGAGGTGCTTGGGACTGTTATTTACCTTTGATTGAGTTTACCTACAACAATAGTTTTCATTCGAGCATTGGTATGGCACCGTTTGAAGCTTTGTATGGTAGGAGATGTCGGACACCTTTATGTTGGTATGAGTCCGGTGAGAGTGCTGTGGTTGGACCGGAGATTGTTCAACAAACTACGGGAAAGATTAAGATGATTCAGGATAAGATGAGAATTGCTCAGAGTCGTCAAAAGAGTTATCATGACAAGAGGAGGAAGTCACTTAAGTTCCAAGAGGGAGATCATGTGTTTCTTCGTGTTACTCCGATAACTGGTGTTGGTCGAGCCTTGAAGTCGAAGAAGTTGACACCTCGATTTATTGGTCCTTATCAGATTTTGGAGAGGATAGGAGAGGTAGCCTATCGTATCGCTTTACCGCCGTCGCTTGCGAATTTGCATGATGTTTTTCATGTGTCTCAGTTGAGGAGATACATTCATGATCCGTCGCATGTTGTCCAAGTAGATGATGTACAGGTGAGAGATAACCTGACTGTTGAAACATCACCTATGAGGATCGAGGATCGGGAGTTGAAGCAGTTGCGGGGTAAAGAGATTGCCTTGGTGAAGGTAGCTTGGGAAGGACCAGCAGGTGGCAATGTGACTTGGGAACTGGAGAGCCAGATGAAGGAGTCTTATCCGGAGTTGTTCGATTGAGGTATGTTTTCGAGGACGAAAACTCTTTTAGTGGGGGAGAGTTGTAACACCCCGATAATAATATAATAATTATTTAAATTAAGTTAATAATATATTTATTGATTTAATTAAATAATTGAATTATTATTATTATTATTATTATTATTATTATTATTTTGGAATAATAATTATTGGGATGATTATTTATTGGAATAATATATAAGTTGGACATGAGAAAAATCCCATTTTTTTTGGTAAAAAGGTTATTTCACGTGAAAAAGGGAAAAGAGGCAGAAAGGGCAAAAAGCCAGAGAACGAAGGTTGAAGGAAGGAAAAACTTAGAGCTCGGAGGCTGCCGGATTAACTCAGGTAAGGGGGGTTTATCATCGGTTAAAGGGTATTATGTGATAATATGTACTGGGTAGTGATAACCATTGGTTGTATCTCTAATTTGATTGATGCATGATGAGTTTGTGAAATATTGGATGAATGAAATTGAATGATAATTGAAAAGAATTCGTAGGAATTAGAAGGGATAATGTTAGGATTGGTGAAGATGAATAGGATATGATTCGTGTAGATGATATGGACGATTATTTTGTGTAAATTGGACTGTGGAAGGTTGGATCGGATAGGTTTCGTAACAGAGAAAGCCATAGCAGATCTGAGAGTTCTGGTTTCTGGTCATACGCGTATGGCACTAGGCAATACGCGTATGAGCTGGCTGGTACGCGTATGGAGGAGGCCTTACGCGTATGGGTGGAAAAGATGATATTTTGAACGTAAATTGGTCTCTGTTGGTACGCGTAATGGGAGATTGTTACGCGTAGCATACGCGTATGGGATAGGTAATACGCGTATGAGATGAGCGAGGCAATGCGCAATATGCGTATGAGAGTGGGCATTACGCGTATGGACTTGGTCAGATTTGGGCAATACGCGTATGGACATGGGCAATACGCGTATGGGCAGAATTGTGATTTTTCTGTGTTACTGTTGTGCAGTTTTGATTTTTTTAGGCTGAGTGAATGCGACTTAGCTGAGATATGATGTGATAGGGATCATTTCCCGTTGTTTTGAGTGGTAAAGGTATTAGTAGAGTGTGCTAATACTGTGTTTGATTATGTGGCATGATAGGATATGCTTTTGTGATTAATTATGTTGATAATGTGTGATGGTATACATGAAGAGGTGAATGTATACATTTGTGAATAGACTGTATCATGGCTTAGAGTGTGAGCATGTGTCTATTCTTGATTTTGTTGATGTTGCATTGCTAGGTGATTAGCATGCATATTGTGGCCTTCGGGTGGTAGCTAATTCCCATGGTGAGGAATTAGTGAGTAAATCATTTTGATTGTTGTTGATTGTTGCATGCTAGGTGAGTAGCTCGCATAGCATGGCCCATTTGGGGTGGTAGCTAATTCCCATGGTGAGGAATTAGTGAGTGAGTCACTAAGTCTCAAATGAGTGGGACTAGTGGGCTTGGTAGCCGTGCCTGGATTTGGACGGTGAGGTTGAACTATATGTTCACAACATAGTCGGTACCGCATGCATAGAGTCTCATTGCATAATGAATGTATGGCATATAATATGAATGGATGTATTCCAGTATTATATGTGTGTTGTGTGTTGTGTTGTTAATGTTGAATATGGTTGAGAATCTACTGTTGAGTATGATGTTTTTGAACGGATATTGATGTTGCTGAAGGCGTAGCCTGATTTGGGTGAATTAATGTGTTAATTACTTGCCATTACATGTTGTTTTATAATGCTTATTATATTGATTGAGGAACTCACCCTTACGCCTATTTTTCAGGTAACGAGAAATGAGTTGAGTAGAAGCTAATGCTTGGAGTCTAGAGTAGTTTCTTATGGGTCATGCTCTGATAGATGTAACATCGGGAGGGGATGTTTTAATTAATTTGAGATTGGTTGTTGAATGATTTACATGTAGTGTGTTACATGTTTTACATTGATGTTGGATTTTATTCCGCTGTGAATTATGCAAAGGAACCTTATTTTGATTAAATAAATGAGCATGACAGGATGTTTTGATAATTGTTGTGAAATGATTGTGTGACACCCTTCGGGGCATAATTACTCTGATGAATATATTGTTATTTTAACTATAATAAGTTGGGGTATTTAGAAGGGTGTTACAAGTAACATGTATGTCAAATATTATGAATGGAAACAAAAATCATCTCAACTTTGTCTCATTTAACCAGGTTTCCTTTGAGCTCTTGCCCAAGCTTGAGTTTCCACAAACAGTGGATAATGTAAGTGATGAATTAAGAGATTGAAAACATAAAGTTCGTTGTACTTTTAGCTTAATGATATCTGTATACATTATTACTTGTTGGTTGCATATGATATGATTTACTTTTTTGAAAAAGTTGTTGAGACTGAACAATTGGGAGTTGTTTTGGTCAAGGCTTGATCTAGTGTTAACAATGGTGAATTGGAAGTACTATTTTTTATTTTATTACCTGTTATGTAGCACTTTTGAAAAATATAGAGATGAAGAATCTCTTCCCTCTCGTCTGAAATAAATGATGAGCTATCATGATGGCTAAATGTTAGCTAAATATATTTGTCTTTCCATATCAATTTTTAACTGATAGTTCATTCTTATATTTGTTCAATTTTGACAGGGATTAGGAACAGTTCAAATACTTGAAGATGCTTTGCCTAAAATCATTCCTTATGTCTTGATCAATCACCATGAGGTTGGTTTTTCTATAAATCTGCTTCATTTGTTCTCTATCAAATGAACGCTGAATAAGTTTTATTTATTTGTAGGAGCTCATTCCTCTAATAACATGTGCTATCGAGCGCCACCCAGACAACAACATGAGCATGAAAATAAATGTCGCACAACTGCTGAAAGTTATTGTAAGAGTGCTTCTTTCTTAGTTTCTAGACGCATCTCATACAAATTCTTAAACTAAGATAACTTCTTAATTAATAGGTGCCATATATTGATGCAAAGGCTTATTTAACTCATGTTTTACCTGCCCTAGTTACTTTTGGATCTGATCAAACTCTGAATGTGAAGTATGTCAGCGTAGATGCATTTGGTGTAGTGGCTTAGCATTTCGAAAATGACATGGTATCTGCTATTTGTATTTCTCCCTGGTTCTTGAATGAGTTTTTTATGTGGTATGTGCATGACTATGGTGTGACCATTTCTTTTCAAAGAGAAAATGGTTGCTTGTGTCAATAGAGTACTTGTTGCAGGTAAGAAATTGGCTGAAAGTATTGTCAAAGAGAAACTTGTATCTTGTGTCAATAGAGTATCGGGTAACTATTTCTTATTCCCAATTTGTTTTGTTATAATGGGTTACTTTGCTTGCATCTATTATGATTATCTATCTGGACTCGGTTAGGGAAATGTTTGGCCAATATTTAAAAACCATACATCAGGGAGTACAATGTCGTATTTTTTTTTAAGGAATTTGAGTTTTTCAACAATTTTAAATGAAACAACCATAAGAAGAATCTATAAAGGGTGAAAAGATTATCAAATACCGTTCACTATCCTTCGTGTCTGCCTCCTCCTCTACTGCACTGCACCTACTTCTTATGCAGCTCCTTCTTATGAGCCGACCACTGCTCCACCTCCCAATCTTCATCTCTCTGTGCCTAAAATGGTAATAGTCCTTACATGCATTTTGATAGATATGATATGAGTTTCTATTACTAAATTTTTGTAATATTTCAGAGATAGCATTCCCATGACGGTTGTTTCACTAGCCATTCCCATGACGCTTGTTTCATTCTTCCTCACTGCCACTAAAGTTGCGAAGCTTTACTCACTCTCTCCCTCGTTGCCAATGCGTTCACCTTCTCTTGTTTCTGCAACAAGAATCTTTGCCATTTCCGTTCCTTTATCGATGAATCTTCCGACACTCTAGTTGATTTCAATATTACTGGTAATAATATACTGACGTATTATTTGTATTATGATTATCAGTTATTAGGAAACTATAAATTATAGTTAATTACTTTACATTTACAGTTAGCTTCAATTGCCTTATGTAAAACATTCGTTGTCTTTACTTTTATTTTTATTGTTAAGTGAGGTACTGTTTTTAACTTTGAATCCTGGTGTCAAGATGTTTAGTGTTTTAATTTTTAAAATTAAAATTGATTTAATCTCATCACTATTGGAATTAGAAAAGTTCCTAGTTTGTGTTTTAATTCCATATTTTTGGCTGTTTAAATTCATTCAGATACTGAACGATTTTTTAATGACATTAATAGAGTTGGAATAGAGTTAGAATTTTTTTTTATTTGTTAAAAAAGCTACAATTGAGGTAGAATTGGTTTTATAAAAATATTTGCAATTTGCGGCGGTTCAAACCGCCAGAATTGAGGGTAGAATTTTTTTTATAAAAATATTTGCAATTTGCGGCGGTTCAAACCGCCAGAATTCATCATCGCAATCCATAATAAAACAAAAAAATATGAAATTCCACAACGGTTGTTAACTGTCGCAATATTCAGGTCATGTCAGTTTCGTAACCGTTGTGAAAGAGAACGACAGTTGGTGTGACAGTTTTCACAACCGTCGTAAAACAGCCTCGTGACACACGTTTCTGGGACGGAGACGTAACTGTCGTGAAATGCAAATTGCAGCGGTTCTAACCGTCGTAACTTGCCAAAATGAACCGTCGCAATTTGCCAATTTTCTCGTGGTGCATGAGGATTCTAAAACACACAACCAAACACATTTCTATGAGATGCGAAATTTGAGCATACCTGAGGTGTTGTTCAAAATTTGAAGTCAAGAATGGTATAAAATGATGGAAAATGATCTCCTTATCCCCTTAGATGCAAAATAAATGCATCTAAGGCTTTGCAAGCTTGTAAATCCAGCAATGTGCTTCCTTGTGCTTCAAAGCTTCTCAAATGGCCACTTGAACAAACTTCACTATAAATCTAGATCCATGGGTGCTTAATGATCCTTGAGATGAGAGGAGTATGAATATGGTCTTGGATTGAAGAAAGCTTGCCTAGATCAAAAGTTATGGCACAAAATGCAAATGTGCACAAGAAATGGGAAATGAATGATTCTTGAAGAATAATCCAAACAAATGGTATGGAAATGATCTATGAGTGATGAGGATCAAGAATCCAGCAAGAGTTTTGTGAATGAATTCTTGTAGCAAGAGTTTGTGGAGAATGAGCAATTTTGCATAAGAGATGAGAATGAGAGAATGAGTGTGTATTCTGGCTGCCTCTAATCCTAATTTTGATTGTTATGGAATATATATGGCAATGCAAAAGGGTTAGATCAAATGCACATGAGAGAGAGCTAATTTTTTGTGAAAATGCAAATTTGGCCCAAGTGTGCCATAAGCATGCCAAGCTCATGATTTGCTGGCCTCTCTTGCATGTACATTCACCATCCCACCAATGATTCAAAGCAAACAATTTCAGCCCTTGGATGTAAGCTATCACACAATTGTCATGCCTTGTGCAAATCCAAGTGTAAAATGCAAGTTTTATGGAACTTTCTCATGTGCACGAATTTTGCCACTTTTCTTTGAGCCAAATGACCTAAATGAGATGCATTTTGATTGTGTAAACTTACTTTGGACATAGCATAGCAAACTATCCACTTTTGAGCCTTTGTGCAAATGGCTTGGCCTTGAAATTTTGAAATTTGCCCTAGAATGCCCATTTTTTCGAGGGACTTATAGAAAAATCTATAAATCTCCAGAAAATGCTCTTGTACTTTTTAAAAATGGCAGCCCTTACTCTCCAACTTTCATGTTTACCTTTGGTCCATTTGAAGATTTTTTGATCAAGTTAAGGCCTTGTGAAGTTTTAGGTCAAAATAGCCAAAAATAGTAACTTTTCCATAACCAACTTTGTGCACTTTTGCCAAAACCCCTCAAAACACCAAAATTCTTGGACTTCAAACTCACCAAACATCTTATAACATTGAATAGACCTCATTTGGCCAAAAAAGTTGGGTTGGACCCCTTGGAATGGCACAGTTGACTTTTTCTGGGCCCAGTTGACTTTCTGCTTCATCTGCAAGTAACTAAGGCAAAGATTGACTTCCACTTGGAATTTTTACATGAAAATTGACATGTAGGAACCTATTATCATATAGAAGACATTTCCCAAAAGAGTTGGCCAAAATTATGAGGTTAAGGCCCTTGAAACCAAAACCCTAATTTGGTCGCACTGCCTAGGAGCCTTGCATTGTCTTGAAACTTGTGATGATTAAGCAATCTTCTGAGCTTTTGCAAGTGAACTTGGCCTTGCCAAAGGAGTCTAGACTTATCATAGGCCTCACAAAAATCCATTAGAACCCTTGTCTTGGCTTAAATGGCCTTCAACACCTCCCTAGATGGCCATATGCCTCATGCTAGGGCTTGATGCTTATTATGCTTTATTTTTCTATGATATAATGCTATATATATGATATGCTTATGATGAAAATGGTGTATTATGATGCTTAAAATGAAGAGGGCAAATTTGGGGTTCTACAAACTGGTCTTCAACCCTTAGAATAACCTCAGTTGCAAATGAGTTACGAATCTCGCAGATCGCAGTCGTTCGTGCTAATCCCTCTTTTGCGTGGATCGCCCTTTCAGGTTTTCAATCCATCGGGATACCCTTTTTTGCTTGAGTTGTCCGATGTGGCTTTTCAACTCAGTGGGTGTACATGTTTTCCGAGATTTCCCTAATTTTTGCCCGAGCCTTTTATTCTGTTTTTTGCTCGCTGGGATGCCCATTTTTGCCTGGATCATTATTCTGTTTTTATCCAGCGGGTCCTTTTTTACACGAAGTATTTTCTTACTACGTCTATGTTGACAGGGGATTGGAAGTCTTCTTCGTCCATGGTTGTTAGCATCAAGGCTCCACCTAAGAAAACCTTTTTAACCACGAACGATCCTTCATAGTTAGGTGTCCATTTGCCCCTGTAATTGTTAAGAGGAGGAAGAATCCTTTTCAGCACCAAGTCACCTGGTATGTACCTTTGTGGTCGTACCTTCTTGTCAAAAGCCTGCTTCATCCTCCGCTGATACAACTGTCCATGGCATACAACTACTAGATGTTTTTCTTCAATGAGGCTCAATTGATTATATCTGGATCGGAGCCACTCAGCTTCATCTAACTTAATGTCCATCATTAACCTCAACGAGGGGATTTCCACTTCAATTGGTAGGACTGCCTCTATACCATACACCAGTGAGTATTTACAACAATCAGATTCCATGGTGATCCAATAATATCCCGATCTCAACAATTTCTTGGCCATAACATGTCCTTCAGCATGGGTACCAAAAGAGCCTTCATGAACCTCTTGCATCAACAGGTCTGCTTTGTGTCTATCCACGAATCTGATCAGAACCATGTCGAAGTTTAGCTTGTATAGCACACCATCTTGATTCAAGAAGAAACCACCTGCTAGTCTTCTGAGGGTCTTCTTGTCTTTACTGGATTCCCCAGTCGGGTATTCGTGAGCCTTCAAGAATTGCTTGATTTCATGATACCAAGGTTTGTTATCTTCACCACTATTAACTACAAAGACATAAGCAAGTTTTTCAAGATGGGAGACCATGATTCGAGGCATAAAATTCTCTTGAAAAACTTTAATCATGGACGACAAAGTTGCTAGAGCATCGGTGAACTGGTTTTCATCTCGAGGAATATAATTCAACTTGACTTTGGTGAAGAAAGTTAACAGCCTCCTGACATAATCTCTGTAAGGAACCAAGTGAGGTTGATGAACTAACCATTTGCCATTGACTTGGTTCACCACCAGAGCAGAATCTCCGAAGATCTCGAGGTTCTTGACTCGCAAGTTGATTGCCTCTTCAACCCCCATGATGCAAGCTTCATACTCCGCCTCATTGTTAGTGCATTCAAAAGTCAACCGAGCAGCTAAAGGTGTATGGACCCCTTATGGTGAGATGATAACAGCACCTACTCCACTTCCGTTCATGTTCACAGCTCCGTCAAACATCAACTTCCATTTGGATTCAGGATCTGGCCCCTCCTCCAAAAGTGGTTCTTCACAGTCTTTCAACTTGAGGAACATGATGTCCTCATCCGGAAACTCGAATTTCATGGGTTGATAATCATCAATTGGCTACTGAGCTAAGTATTCCGACAATACACTTCCTTTGATTGCTTTTTGCAAAGTGTAATGTATATCATACTCTGTCAGTATCATCTGCCATCGGGCTACCCTTATTGTTAGGGCCGGCTTCTCGAAGATATATTTCACAGGATCCATCTTGGAAATTAAGAGAGTGGTGTGGGTCAGCATGTACTGTCTTTGTCGGCGAGCAGCCCATTGTCGCTCCCACCAAATGACACCTGGTCAGAAGGGGTACAGACGCGAACGGCCGGCGAAAGGAGAGAGAACACACAAGGGTGAACTCAAGAGAAAAGAGTCGCCAGCTAGGCATTTTTATCCCGAAGGAAAGGTAATGCTGCGTAGACCTAGAAAGATATGGATAAGACGGTTGCGAACCAGAGAGACTGAGAAAGGGGATTGGTTATAACCTGGGAAGGTATTAGCACCCAGATTGTCCGTCGTACTCGACGGGATCCACGCTTACAAGATTTGTGTTTTAAAGGGGTACTGTCAGTGCAATCTGTGTATCAAAGCTGGAAAGAGTGTAAGTGTCAGTGTAAAAAGAAGTGTGAAGTGTATAAGTGAAGTGTCAGTGTAAGAACAAGAATGAAATGCCCAAGACTATGAGGCTTAAAGAATAAAGCTGGAAAGAGGGGGAATATACAGAGACTTTTGTTTGATAATTATTAAGTTATGCCTACGTATCCTCTCGTGCAATGAGGAAGTCAGAACACCGTAGTTCGACCCAAAGAGACTGAAAGGTAAGCTGACTTGTGAACTGCTTACTTGTCTATGCTCAAGTGTATGACCTGTCTGGCTCAGGTGCAAACTGTCTTGCATTAGACGGAAGAAGCAAGTTCTCGTTTGTGAGTGAATGAGATGAGAAAAGAATCTCGGAGGAGACGATTATTGTTTTTTTTTTAGTTTTCAATCTTTTATTGCTTTTTGAAGTTTGTCATAAGTTAATGAGCTTAAGCCCAAACCAAGGGTTAGTAAACTCATCACATCCTCCCTCTGATTAGGGGTAATGAGAATACCTTAAGTGTGAAGTCAGTATCTCACACTTAATCACCATGATGTAGGATTAAGATCATTAACCTACTTGTGATTATTTAGATGTTTTTGTTGTTTTGTTTAGTGTTAAGTAATGAGTTTAAGCCATAATCAAAGATTTAATGGACTCATTACGCCATCCTAATAGAAGGATAATAGATGAGAACATTTAAGCTGAGGAATGCTCCTCAACTTAATCCATGATTAGGGATTAACCTCATGACAAAACAAAGCCTTTATTAAATGGATTTTAGTTAATGGTAGGATTAAGAAGTGAATTTTATGGTTTGTAAGATAACTTGAGGGGGACTTGTCCATTAACACTAGGGTTAGTCCTTCTTAACCAATTAAGGAAGAATTAGAACCCTAATGCAAGGCCCAAGTTACAAGCTTGATGTCTTAGTGATTATTAGATGGATTGATTAAAAAGATTTAAACAGATTAAGGGTTTAACACTTAGGATTAAAGTTATACACTCCATCCTAATAGAAGGATGCAGGCATAAGCTTAATCACAAAGCCTTAAAGCCTTTAGGGTTTAGTCCCTGATTATGAGATGAGAAGAGAAGACTCAAAAGATGACACAAAGGTAAAGCTAAATGGGGGACTAATCAAAACCCTAATTGTTATCATACTTGGAGATCCTATGGTTTGTGAGGCTTAGGAGAGAAAGATCTTCAGAGAAACCACCAGGAAAGAAGCAGATGAAAGGAGCAAGAAGCAAAGAGAAGCAAAACAACTTGCTTCATTTAAGAAGGCAAGTTGCTTGAAGAAAGAAAGTAAGAGATGAACAAGAATGATCAAGCTCAATCCAATACACATACAAAATGCAGCAATGGAAGTATAAAAGAGATGAAAAGAGATCATGAGAAGTGAAGGCAAATTCACTTCTCAAACAACTTACCACCTGAAATGTTAGCATAAGAAATGAAATGCAATGCAAATGAGATGAAATGTGATGATGCAAACCAAAACCAGGAGCAAGAACATGAAGTGAATGATGCTAAGGGATTATACAAACATGAGGCAAGGCAAGAGAATGATCAAGAAAGTATAAGGATGCAAATGAGGCATGCATTGAACCATGAACATACATGAAAAGTTATGAAATGTAATGGACATACAACATGGCAAATGAAATATGAAATGATCAAACATGATTCTAATATGTCCTAAGATGTATTATGAATCAAAAGAATGCACAAAATGTCATGGCAAGTCATGGTATGCAAGCAAATGAGAAGTGGATGCAAAGGAAAGCACAAATTAGGGTTTATGATCAACACACAAAGCAAAATTCAAAATCAGAAGCAAATGACATGATAAAAATTTGAAAATGCAACCAAAGATACCCTAAACCTATACAAACTCACTGCCCAAAGGAGGGGGTCCAACTCTTAACCTAGTGAAAGTTATGAAGTTCCTAAGATTGCTAGGGTTTTGGGGTACCTCACCAAGAAAAATGCTAAACAAATTGAAAATGCAAGATCAATTCAAATCAAATTTACCCTATAAACTACATGCTATGAAGAGTGTAATGCAAGAAGAATCATCATTCAACTCTCAAAGGTTAGGCAGAAAGAAATTTTTGAAGTTTGACAAAAAATATTGCCTTGAAATTAAATTAAATCCAATGAAAATGATCAAAAGGCATCAAGAACAAAAAAGAAATTTGGTTTGAGAGTTGGACAATGTTTCTAAATGTTTTTAAATGCTATGTGAATTTTTTTGTGATTTTTAAATACCTAAATGTATTTTTAATTAATTAATTTCAATTAACTAATTAAAAATAAACATTTAAATGATTTAAAAATAATTTTTAATGCAAAAAATAAAAATAAAAATATTTTTGTGTTCTGAAAATTCATGAAACCTTTGACAAAAAATTTCATAATTTTTAGATGATTTTAGCTATTTTAAAATAAATATGCAAAACAAATGAATAAAAATGAAATAAATATATAAATAAAAAGAAAGTATGCAAAAGGGAGGGCCAGGATTTGATCTGGGCTTAGACTGGTTGACTGCGCTACAGATCCAAAGGCCCAGATTCAAATCTGGCTAATTTTATTAATTAATTAAATTAATCCTAATTAACAACTAATGACATGATCCTGACCCTTGAGACGCGCGCGAGAAACAACATCCAGTGGCTCACATTCAAACCTGGTGCCCTAACCCTAATTAGCATTTAATCACTCTCTAGGTCACCGGAGACGAGCTCCAGTCGTCTTCTCCGGTGACCTCCTCACCTGAAAATGGCCAACTTCTTCTCTAGGTTATTTCTGGAGCTCTAAAGCTCCAGATCAAACCTCCTAACCTCCCTGAATCTAAACCTACCCTCAAAACAAATTTCTATGACCTACAAAACAAGATTCGAATCAAAACTCAAAAATGGCAAAAGTTTCAGGCAACCAGTACACACTCAAATCTTAACCATTTCAAAAAGTAAAAACATCAGGATGATCAGCAAGGCATAAGGAACAATCTAAGAACTTAAATTTTCATTTCTGGAAAAAAAAGTTCTTGAGGTACCTGAGCTTGAGCTTTCTCAGTTTGCAACTTTCTGGCCAGCTCTTTGCTTCCAATCACCTCCAATGATCCCCCTGAAAAGTTTGCAAGGCTTGGTTGGAGTTTAAAATGGTTGGTTTGTGAGCTTGAAGAAGTTCTGTTCAGAGAGGGGAAGGAATCGTGTTTCTGATTGAGGAGGTTTCAGGGATGAATGAGGGTAGGGAAATGATCAGGGGAGCATGCTGAGTGATTCTATGGAGTTTTCTTTTATGTTTGATGCTTGTGTGATGTGTTTCGAATGAAAATGCATAAGAGGCATAAACTTGGTGCTATGGCTTGGAGAGTGTTTCAGGCTTGTGTATGTGGTGTGTTATGTTGCATTTGGTCCACTTATCACTCTTGGATAGGTCAGGGGAGTGGGTGTGTCACTGTGGGATTGGTATGGGTCTTTATGCAAAAAGTCAAGATATTGTGTACCCTAGGCATGGCTCAGGTCAGAGGCAATCTAGAGGCTTGTCCTGCCTCAGCTTGAGTCAAGGATGGCCCTTGGATGATTCATAAAGGACTGCAGCATTTAGATAATGAGTTGGAAAGGTTTTTGCAACTTGACAACTTGTTACATCTCATGATTTTTGGCTATGTTTATGTGAGAACTCTTACTGAATTTTTGGTGTGGCATGCTTCATTAGGTCATGGCAAAGTTTTGAAACCAGCTAGAGGTCAAACAAACCCTTTGAGAATCAATTTGCAAGAAATCCCTATTTGCACTTTAATGAAGAATGACTTATGGTTACTTGAAAAACAAGGCATGGAAATGGGAAATTCTTTGGGCCAAACTGATTTTTAGACATTGGTTTATGTTTTTACAAAGATTAGAAGTCACTTTGAGGTCTCATTTTGGCTTGGCAAGTGGTTTTGCAACTTTGCCTCTTTGGTACATAACTTGAAATTATGTGATTTTTCCCAACTTTGACAAACCATAACTTTTGATCCAAAATGAATTAGAATGAGTTCTTGTACTTTTTGAAAAGGGAATGATCCATTCTACAACTTTCATGACCAAAGTTTTCTCATTTGAGGCATTTTTGAACCAAAAAGTAAGGGTTGAAAAAGTTTCCCAAAATGGCAAGTTTCCATTACAAGTCATTTTCCCAAAAAGGCAACTTTGCAAATGGCTTGAAATTCTCCAATTTTGTGAACTTCTAACATTTTCTATGACCAAATAAAGATCATACACATTCAAAATGATGAAGAACACCCTTTGGTTGGGTCATTGGGGGCCTCAGATGCCCTGATTTTGCACTGACTTGCTCAAGAAGTCAACTCTTGATTAGATGCCTTCCCCATGGAATTTCTTCATGAAAATTAATATGCATGATCCCTATACCATATAGAGACCAATAGAAAAAAGAATGACCAAAAAAATTGGAGTTATGTCCTTTGAAACCAAACCCTAAAGGTCATCTGTGCAGTTAAACCTGGCTTTGCTTCCATGCCATTCTCAGTTCTTGTGATTCTTTGACTTTCTTGACTTTGTGGGGATATAAGATGATACTTGAACAAACATGGACCCCTTTGAAGTGATTGATGACCTTTGGGGTGGCTCAAATAGCTCTTGGATGGCTCAGATCACAAACCCTAGATGCAGATGACTTAGGAGCAATGCAGTGAAGCAAAAATGCAAATGAGAATGGTATAATTGAATTATGCATATGAAAAGATCACAAGCCATGGTGTGAATGGGTGAGGGCAAATTTGGGGTGTTTACAGCTGCCCCTATTCAAACATGAGTTAGCTGTGCAGGATGTAAGCGATGGCTTAACAGGCAAACAAGATAACTTGTGGTTGAATACCAAAGACAGTCCAAAATTTGCACTCACAGAATGAAGAAGAAAAGGGATATAGATTGTAAAAGAAAATAAAGTATAATTATAAAGTGCGGGCGACGGAGGACGACCGTCGAGCAGAGGACGACTGCTGGGGATAAAGCGATGACGGGGACGACCGACATGCTGGGGAAGATGCGGGAAATAAAGTAGTGACGGGGACGACCGACAAGCTGGGGATATGAGAGATTGTGATGGGGACGGCCATCAAGTAAAGCTATAAGATTCTCTGGGGATTAGAGGTAAATGAAATAAAATGATGAGGTACGGTCATCAAAGGTGAAGGACGATCACCTAGCAGGGGACGGCTGCTCTGTTGGGAATAAGATGAGGGACGGTCATCTAAGGTGAAGGACGATCACCGGGCAAGGGACGGTTTCCAAAAGGTATCACAGCATAGGACGAATGCCGGATAGAAAAAGGTCGACGATGGGGACGGCCATCGGATAAGCATGATGAAGGACAATCATCAAGAGGTGAAGGACGATCACCTAGCAGGGTACGACTGCTCTCAGGGTTTATCATGACATAGGATGAATGTCAGATAACAAGATCAACGATGGGGACGACCATCGGATAAAATGATGAAGGACGATCATCAAGAGGTGAAGGACGATCACCTAGCAGGGGACGGCTGCTAAATATCACGACATAGGACGAATGCCTGATAGAAAAAGGGTTCCAATAATGGAGACTCCGCTGGGGAAAGGATGAGGGACGGTCATCTAAAGGTGAATGACGATCACCTGGCAGGGTACGGCTGCTAAACGGGTATCATGACATAGGACGAATGTCAGATAAATAGTTCGCTGGGATTTGCTAGGACAAGTAAACGCGGACGAGTGTCTATATCCAAGGAATGAGAGGTATAGGTGTTTGGATACGGTGTATAGATTAAAGATGCGGACGAGAATCCCTAAGACTATGATACGGACGGGTATCAGGTAGAAACAAAAGCTGACACATGTTTAGAGATGATGATACGGATGAGTATCAACTGGTTAACAAGGAACACGGACGAGTATTGATTCTGCGGGGACTCTTCTGGGGAATAGTAGACACAGACGAGTGTCTAAATTCAAGAAGACATAAGTGTTTGAAATTGTGTATGGATTAAAGATGCGGATGAGCATCCTTAAGACTATGATACGGACGGGTATCAGGTAGAAACAAACGCTTGACGCATGTTCAGAGATGATGATACAGACGAGTGCCAACTGGTTAACAAAGAACACAGACGAGTGTCGAATCTGAGGGGATATAAGTGGTATATACAAGATACGGACGAGTATCTGTATGAGTAAGTAGGAGTAATAAGTATGAGCGGTGTATAGATGAGTGTTTAACTTGCTGGGGAGAGTGACACGGACGAGTGTCAAAAGAGAAAGGTGTAATATAAACAGGGGTATGGTTTACAAAGTGTTTAGGTAACTATGCTGGGGAGGTGACACGGACGGGTGTCAGGGAATTGTATATATGTATATCTGTGAGTGCAAAGGGGATGCTTTGGCTTTCTACCGGGTTTATGACACGGACGGGTGTCAGGAAGTATCTGTAATATATAGGTGTCTGTTTGTAAAGAAATGCCCGGGCGATTTTACTGGGGAATCATGACACGGACGGGTGCCAAAAGGAGTGTACATTTGGTATTTGTGAGTGTAAGTGTCGCTCCCTATAAACGGGGAATGGCCCAGATAAAGGTACAGACGCGAACGGTCGGTGAAAGGAGATGCGAGAACACACAGGAGTGAACTCACGGGGAATGAAAGAGTCGCCAGCTAGGCATTTTTATCCCGAGGGAAAGGTAATGCTGCATAGACCTAGAAAGATATGGATAAGACGGTTGCGAACCAGAGAGACTGAGAAAGGGGGTTGGTTACAACCTGGGAAGGTATTAGCACCCAGATTGTCCGTCGTACTCGACGGGATCCACGCTTAAAAGATTTGTGTTTTAAAGGGGTAGTGTCAGTGCAATCTGTGTATAAAAGAGCTGGAAAAGGATGTACAGGTGTCAGTGTAAGAGAAGTGAAGTGTAATATGTATAGTGTCAGTGTAAGAATAAGAATGAAATGCTCAAGATCATGAGGCTAAAAGAATAAGGCTAGAAAGAGGGGGAATATACAGAGACTTTTGTTCGATAACTGTTAAGTTATGCCTACGTATCCTCTCGTGCAATGAGGAAGTCAGAACACCGTAGTTCGACCCAAAGAGACTGAAAGATAAATTGACTTGTGAACTGCTTGCTTGTCTATGCTCAAGTGTATGACCTGTCTGGCTCAGGTGCTAATTGTCTTGCATTAGACGGAAGAAGCAGGTTCTCGTTTATGAGTGAATGAGATGAGAAAAGAATCCCGGAGGAGACGATTATTGTTTGTTTTTGAGTTTTCAGTCTTTTATTGCTTTTGAAAGTCTGTCATAAGTTAATGAGCTTAAGTCTAAACCAATGGATTTAGTAAACTCATCACATCTTCCCTCTGATTAGGGGTAATGAGAATACCTTAAGTGTGAAGTCAGTTTCTCACACTTAATCACCATGGTGTAGGATTAAGATCATTAACCTACTTGTGATTATTTAGATGTTTTTGTGGTTTTTGTTTAGTGTTGAGTAATGAGGTTAAGCCATAATCAAGGATTAAACAGACTCATTACACCATCCTAATAAAAGGATAATAGATGAGAATGTTTAAGCTGAGGAAAGCTCCTCAACTTAATCCATGATTAGGGATTAAACTCATGACAAAACAAACCTTTGATTAAGTGAATTTTATTTAATGATATGATGATGAAGTGTGTTTTATGGTTTGTAAGACAACTTGAGGGGGACTTGTCCATTAACACTAGGGTTAGTCCTTCTTAACCAGTTAAGGAAGAATTAGAACCCTAATGCAAGGCCCAAGTTACAAGCTTGATGTCTTGATGATTATTAAGTGAATTGATTAAAGGATTTAAACACATTAAGGGTTTAACACTTAGGATTAAAGTTATACACTCCATCCTAATAGAAGGATGCAGGCATAAGCTTAATCACAAAGCCTTAAAACCTTTAGGGTTTAGTCCCTGATTATGAGATGAGAAGAGAAGACTCAAAGAGACACAAAGGTAAAAACTAAGTGGGGGACTAATCAAAACCCTAATTATTGTCATGCTTGGTTGTTCCTAAGGTTTGTGAGGTTTAAGAAAGCAATCTTCAAAGGAACCACCAGGAAGCAGATGAAAGGAGCAAAGAGAAAGCAAAGCAACTTGCTTCATTCAAGAAGTCAAGTCACTTGAGGAAAGAAAGTAAGAAGAAGAAGAAAGAGCAAGCTCAATCTCAAACACAAAATAAAATGCAGCAAGGATGCATAAAAGATATGAAAAGAAAATGTGAGAAGTGAAGGAAAATTCACTTCTCAAGGTTACTTACCACCTGAAAAGTTAGTAGAGGAATGCAATGCAATGCAAGATGAGATGAAATGACATGGTACAAACCAAAACCAGAAGCACATATGAGATGATAATGATGCTATGAGATGATGCAAACATGAAACAAAGCATGGGGATGATCATACAAACTTATGGATGCAAATGAAACAAGTTAAGAACCATGAACATACATGAAAAGTTATGAAGTGCAAATGGCATACAACATGGCAAATGCAAGATGCAATGATCAAACATGCTTCTAATATGTCTTAAGATGTCAAAAGAATCAAATGGATACACAAAATGCTATGGCAAGTCAAGGTATGCAAGCAAATGCAAGATGGATGCATATGGAAGCCCAAATTAGGGTTTATGATTAATGCATCAAACAAAAACCAAAATCAGAAGCAAACATCAAGATAAAAAATTGAAAATGCACTCAAAGGAACCCTAACCCTACACAAACTCACTGCCCAAAGGAGAGGTTCTAATTCTTAACCTAATAAAAGTTATGAATTTCCTAAAATTTCTAGGGTTTTAGGGTACCTTGACAAGAAAAATGCCAAACAAAATGAAAATGAAAAATCAAATCATGCCAATTTAATCTCACAAACTACATGATATTCAAAACACAATGCAAAAAGAATCAAAGTCCAACTCTCAATGGTTAGGCAGAAATGGTTTTTTGAAGTTTGGATCAAAATAATGCTTTGAAAATGAATTAATTCCATGGAAAATTATCAAAATGCATCAAGATCAAAAAAGAAATTTGGTTTGAGGGTTGGAAAATGTTTCTAAATGGTTTTAAATGTTTCATGAATTTTTTTGGTGATTTTTAAATACTTAAAAGTATTTTTAATTAATTAATTCTCATTAATTAATTAAAAATAAACTTTTAAATGATTTAAAAATATTTTTGGATGCAAAAAATAAAAATAAAAATGTTTTTGGTTTCTGAAATTAAATAAAAGTTTTTACATAAAATTTCAGAATTTTTAAGATTGTTTTGCTATTTTTAATAAATATGAGAAAACAAATGAAATAAATGTAAAATAAAAATGAATTTAATCTGAAAAAAGAAAAGTATGCAAATCTAAAGGTCCAGATTCAAATATGCACGCACGCGAATTGACCTGGCGCCACATCCAAGGGCTGAGATTCAAACTTCCATAATTATGATTAGCCCTAATTAATTATGCCCTAATGACTTTCAGGCGACCGGAACACTGTTCCGGTCGTCTTCTCCGGCCATCTCAAATCTCCAACTCTCTCTACACGCATCCAAAACAAAATCTAACTACCCAGAAATCATCCCCACTTAAAAACAAATCAAACCCCTCAGTCAAACAACATTTATCATTCAAAAACAGAGAGAATCGAATCAAACATTTTTTAGGGCAAAAGTTTCAGACAATGCATACATCCTGGTTTCTCAACCATTTTCAAAAGTAAGCACATATTCATGATCAGGGGAGTGCATAGAAGCTATTAAGAACTTAAAAACATGTTTCTGGAAAAAAAAATTGAGTTGACTACCTGAACTGAAGCTTTCGATTCAGGAGCTTTCTGGCTGTTTCTTTGGCTCAAATGCACTCCAATGATCCTCCTAGGAAGCTTGTAATGTTTGTTTGGAGTTTAGAATGGATGGTTTGAGAGATAGCAGAAGTTCTGTTCAATGGCAGGTGGTGATCGTGTTTTTGATTCAATGGCTTTCAGGCTGTTTTGAAGGTTGGTTTGTGTTCAGTGAAGCATGGTGAGATTGTTTGTGAAGTTTGTTTATGAGTTTATGGCCTGTATGATGAGTTTCGAAGGCTCTTGCAAATGAAGGTGAAAATGAGAATGCTGAGTTATGGAGTGTTTCTGGCTTGTATTGTAGTTGCTTTGGCTTGCTTTTTCTTTGTATAAACAATCCCCATTGGTCAGATGAAGTGATGTGTGCTTTATTGATTGGTATGGGTCCTTTTGCCAAAATGTCAAAGTTGGTGTAAGAGATGTATGAGCTACTTTCTAGCCAAGGACAAAGGGTGTGTCCTGCGCAGCATGATGAGGGGAGATGCCTAGGGTGGCTCAGCAGGCTAGCAAGCAAGTGGGTTGTGTCTTATGATGAGTTTTGCAACTTGCCTTGCCTTTGATCTTTATGAAAAAGTCTTGCTCCATAAGCCATAAAACATGTGATCCCTTGGCCCATTCTGATTTTTAGGTCTTGCATGATCATGTTGTGAAGTTTAGAAATGCATTTGATGACTAAATTTGCCTTGAGAAGTGAATTTGCAACTTTGCTTCTTTGGTGGAAACTTTGAAATTTTGTGATTTTTGCCAACTTTGACAAACCATAACTTTTGATCCAAAATGAATTAGGTCATGTTCTTGTACTTTTTGAAAAGGGAATGATACATTCTACAACTTTCATGACCAAAGTTTTTTTCATTTGAAGCTTTTTTGAATCAAAAAGTAAGGGTTGAAAAAGTTGCCTAAAATGACAATTTCATTAAAAGTCAAACTTGCCCAAAAAGTCAACTTTACAAAAGACTTGAAATTCTTCAATTTTGTGAACTTCCAAAACCTTCCATGATCAAATAAAGATCATATGCAATCAAAAAGATGAAGAACACCCTTTGGTTGGGTCATTGGGGGCCTCAGATGCCCTGATTTTGCACTGACTTGCCTAGAAAGTCAACCCTTGATCAGATGACTTCCCCATGGAATTTCTTCATGAAAATTGATATGCATACTCCCTATACCATATGGAGACCAATAGAAACAAGAATGACCAAAAAATTTGGAGTTATGGCCTCTGAAACCAAAACCCTAATTTTAGGTCATCTGTGTAGTCAAGTCTGGCTCTGCTTCCATACCATCCTCAGTTCTTGTGATTCTTTGGCATTCTTGACTTTGAGAGGATATAATATGATACTTGAACACACATGGACCCCTTTTAAGTGATTGATGACCTCTGGAGTGGCTCAAGAAGCTCTTGGATTGCTCAGATCACAAACCCTAGATGCAGATGACCTAGAACCAATGCAGTGAACCAAAAATGGGATATGAGATGTTATGATTGAGTTTATGCATATGAAATGATCAAAAACCATGGTGTGAATGGGTGAGGGCAAATTTGGGGTGTTTACAGCTGCCCCTATTCAAACATGAGTTAGATGTGCAGGATGTAAGCTACGGCTTAACAGGCAAACAAGATAACTTGTGGTTGAATACCAAAGACAGTCCAAAATTTGCACTCACAGAATAAAGAAGAAAAGGGATATAGACTGTAAAATAAAGTGTATTTGTAAAGTATGGGAAATGGAGGACGACCGTCGGGCAGAGGACGACTGCTGGGAAAGAGCAATGACGGGGACGGCCGACATGCTGGGGAGAGTGTGTGAAGTAAAGCAATGACGGGGACGGCCATCATGCTGGGGATGAAAAGGGGTTATGATGGGGACGGCCATCAAAATAAAGTTGTAAGATTCTCTAGGGATTAATGAAAAATGATGGGGACGGCCATCAAGTTCATAAAGCAAAGTAACCAACGATGGGGACGGCCATCGGGCTAAAAAGAAAAGGGACCACGACGGGGACGGCCATCGGGTTAAAGAATAAATGAAATAAACAGATGATGAGGTACGGTCATCAAAGGTGAAGGACGATCACCTAGCAGGGGAAGGCTGCTCTGTAAGGGTTAAGATGAGGGACGGTCATCTAAGGTGGAGGACGACAACCTGGCAAGGTACGGCTGCCGAAAATATCGCGACATAGGACGAATGCCAGACAAAAGGTCAACGACGGGGACGACCATCAGACGAGCATGATGGAGGACGACCATCAAGAGGTGGAGGACGACCACCTAGCAGGGGACGGCTGCTCTCAAGGTTTATCATGACATAGGACGAATGTCAGATAACCAAAAATCAACAATGGGGACGACCATTGGATAAAACGATGAAGGACGATCATCAAAAAGGTGAAGGACGATCACCTAGCAGGGGACGACTGCTAAATATATCACGACATAGGACGAATGTCGGATAAAAAGGTCAACGATGGGGACGGCCATCGGACGAGCATGATGAAGGACGATCATCAAGAGGTGGAGGACGACCACCTAGCAGGGTACGGCTGCTCTCAGGGTTTATCATGACGAATGTCAGATAAAAAGAAATTTGTTTTACTGGGGAATGATAAACACGGACGAGTGTTTATATCCAAGAAATAAAAGGTATAAGTGTTTAGATGTTTGTGTATAGATTAAAGATGCGGACGAGCATCCTTAAGACTATGATACGGATGAGTATCAGGTAGAAACAAAAACTGACACGTGTTCAGAGATGATGATACGGACGAGTATCAACTGGTTAACAAAGAACACGGACGAGTGTTGAATCTGAAGGGACTCTTCTGGGGAATAGTAGACACAAACGAGTATCTATATTCAAGAAGCCATGAGTGTATGGATTAAAAATGCGGACGAGCATCCTTAAGACTATGATACGGACGAGTATCAGGTAGAAACAAACTCTTGACATATGTTCCGAGATGATGGTACGGACGAGTACCAACGGGTTAACAAAGAACAAGGACTAGTGTTGAATATGCGGGGATATAAATGGTGTATACAAGATACGGACGAGTATCTGTAAAAATAAGTATGAGTGGTGTATATTTAAGTGTTCAACCTGCTGGAGAGAGTGACACAGACGAGTGTCACAAAAGTATAGAGTATAGTATAGACCAATATCTGATATACAAAGTGTTTACATTACTGTGCTGGGGAAAATGACATGGACGGATGTCAAGAAATCATATATATATGTAAGTATATGCGAGTGCAAAGAGGGTGTCTTTGGCTTTCTGCTGGGGATATGACACGGACGGGTGCCACAAGGAGTGTGTATTCGTATTGGTGAATGTGAGGCAACTGCTTTTACTGGGGAATCTGGAGGGTTATTCTGTATATTGTTGATGGGTTGATAATATTCACAAGTGTTTGATTCAGACCATGGCTTATAATTATGCAATATGTTTGATTTTTGCCGTAATGCTCCGTATTAAACGGAATGCTACGCTTTGTGGGGTGAATATGATGCGAATGCTATGATTATGCAAGAGATACCGATCCGGGATTCGGATCCCGTTGCTGTGAAGATCTCTGGTTGATCTGTTAAAGTGAACATCCCAACTGGGGATGAGATTGTTGGTAGATCTGATGAAATGATTCTGCTTGGGGAAATGGGTCGATGATAGACCTATTCCTGTAAATGAGGGACCCAGCTGGGGTTTGTGGAAGCTTTCGTCACTCTGTTGTGATTCCTTTGTGTGTTGCTCTTCTGGAGAGAGGCTGAAACTCTGTGGGGAGATGGTTCCCAGGCTTTTTGTATTTGGATGAGGAGGAGTAACGGATGGCAACTCAGCTGGGGAGAAACATCAAGTGGCAACTCAGCTGGGGTGAAAGCACTTGGGTGCTAAGACTGAGTGAGTGTTGATTTTCCAACTTGCTGGGATGAAGCTTTCATGCCCCATGTTGCGCTTTTGAATACCTGCAATCCTGCAAAGACAGAGAAACGCACAAGTAATCCCAAGGCGTCCTTTACCGGATTCCGTCATGGGAGTGAGACACCCCCGAGAGTAAGTATATTTCCTGCAAGCACGTAATTTTTATTTTTGAGGATAAGCATCTGTATTCATGCAATCAGTATTTTAAAGATATCAGACATTTTTTGCAAATAAAATGAAGTGTACGAGGTGAAACTTGACTGAAAATCTGTTTTATTAATTCGTGTGCCCTGAATTGGCAAGATACAGTCAAAGAAACATATCTCCTGAAATGAGGGGATTGTTACAAATTGAGAAACAAAATGCTGGCAATGTTGACGACGCTTCAAGGGGCTTCCCTCCTGCTATGACTCGTATGACATTTGACGTTCTTCTCGTCTTTCTTTCTGAAGAAGGCTGATTCTGAAAGAGGCTTGATCCTTTCGAAGCCTACCAGGTTGTAAGTGATATAGACGAATTCAGAATGCAGTTGTTCGCTTATTCCCTTATTTTGCATGGATCGCCCTTTCGGGTTTTCAATCCATCGGGATACCCATTTTTGCCTGAGTTGTCCAATGCGGCTTTTCAACTCAGCGGGTGTAAATTTTTTTTTTATTTTCCCTTATTTTTGCCCGAGTCTTTTATTCTGTTTTTGACTCGCCGGGATGCCCTATTTTTGCCTGGACTTACATTCTGTTTTTATGTCCAGCGAGTCATTTTTATGCGAAGTATTTTTTAACTGCATCTGAATTCACAGGGGACGGGAAGTCTTCACCATCCATGGTGTTGAGCATCAGTGCTCCACCAGAGAAAACTTTCTTTACTACGAATGGTCCTTCATAGTTTGGAGTCCACTTGCCCCTGTGGTCTGTATGAGGAGGGAGGATTCTTTTCAGCACAAGATCTCCCACTTGGTACTCTCGGTGCCTGACTTTCTGATCGAAGGCTCTTTTCATCCTTTTCTGATACAGCTGTCCATGACAGATTGCAGCCAATCTCTTCTCTTCAATCAGACTCAGTTGTTCGTATCGGGACCGAACCCATTCTGCTTCGTTCAGCTTAACATCCATCAATACCCGTAGAGAGGGTAATTCAACTTCAACAGGTAGGACTGCCTCCATACCATACACAAGCTGATACGGTGTTGCCCCAGTGGATGTTCTGATTGACGTGCGGTACCCATGCAAGGAAAATGGTAGCATCTCATGCCAATCTTTGTAGGTGACTACCATCTTCTGCACAATCTTCTTGATATTCTTATTAGCTGCCTCAACAGCGCCATTCATCTTTGGCCTGTAGGGAGAAGAATTGTGGTGTTGGATCTTGAAGTCCCGGCATAGCTCAGCCATCATTTTGTTGTTTAAGTTGGAACCATTGTCAGTAATGATTCGCTCGGGAACTCCGTATCGACAAATGATATCTCTTTTCAGAAATCTGGCTACCACTTGTCTTGTAACATTGGCATAGGAAGCTGCTTCGACCCACTTGGTAAAATAGTCAATGGCAACCAGGATGAATCTATGGCCGTTCGAAGCAGTTGGCTCAATTTTGCCAATCATGTCAATGCCCCACATAGCAAAGGGCCAGGGTGAAGACATCACATTCAAAGGATTGGGAGGCACATGTATTTTATCCGCGTAGATCTGGCATTTATGGCATTTCCTGGCATAGGCACAACAGTCGGCATCCATTGTGATCCAGTAATAACCTGATCTTAGCAACTTTTTGGCCATGGCATGCCCTCCTGCATGGGTACCAAAGGATCCTTCGTGCACCTCGTGCATTAACAAGTCTGCTTCTGTTCTATCAACACATCTGAGGAGTACCATATCAAAGTTTCTCTTGTATAGGGAACCATCAGTGTTCAGAAAGAAACTACCAGCAAGCCTTCTCAAAGTCTTCTTATCATTGGAAGATGCCCCAGATGGGTAAGTTTGATCCTCCAAGAAGCACTTAATGTCATGGAACCAAGGCTTATCATCTTTAACAACATCTGCTGCGAACACATATGTTGGTCTTTCAAGTCTGGATACTGAAATTTGAGGCACAATGTTGGCAGCCTGAACTTTGATCATTGATGAAATGGTAGCCAGAGCATCTGCAAACTGATTCTCATCTCGAGGGATATACTCAAGCTTGACCGTTGTGAAGAAAGTCAATAAACTCCTTGTATAATTCCTGTAAGGTATTAGATGATCCTGGTGGGTGTACCATTTGTCGTTGGTTTGATTAACTACCGGAGCTGAATCTCCGAATACAGTCAAAGTCTTGATCCTGAGGTCAATGGCTTCCTCAAGACCCATAATACAGGCTTCGTATTCAGCTTCGTTGTTAGTGCAGTTGAAGGTGAGCTTTGCCGAGAAAGGCATGTGAACTCCCTTATGTGTAATGAGTACTGCACCAACACCACGACCATTCATGTTAACAGCCCCATCAAACATCATGGTCCATTCTTCTTCTGAGTCAGGCCCTTCAGTGTGAATAGGCTCTTCACGGTCTTTCGCTTTTATGAACATGATGTCTTCATCAGGGAAGTCAAATCTCATAGGCTGGTAGTCATCAATAGGTTGCTCAGCAAGATATTCAGACAACACACTGCCCTTGATGGCTTTCTGAGATGTGTATTGAATGTCATATTCCGTGAGAATCATTTGCCATCTTGCAACCCGTCCGGTAAGAGCTAGCTTCTCGAAAATGTACTTAACTGGGTCCATTTTTGAGATCAACAAGGTAGTGTGGGTCAGCATATACTGCCTCAGTTGGCGAGCAGCCCACGCTAAAGCACAGCAAGTTTTCTCGAGCAGTGAATAACGTTGTTCACAGTCGGTAAACTTTTTTCTCAGGTAGTATATTGCATACTCTTTTCGACCAGACTCGTCATGCTGGCCCAGCACACACCCCATTGACTCTTCTAATTATGTCAAGTATATTATCAGAGGTCTTCCTTCAACTGGAGGCATGAGGATTGGAGGTTCTTGCAGGTATTCTTTGATCTTGTCAAAAGCCTTCTGGCAGTCTTCGTTCCACCTGACCGTCTGTTCTTTCCTTAACAGCTTGAACAAAGGTTCACAGGTTGCTGTAAGGTGAGATATGAACCTTGAGATGTAGTTCAATCTAACTAGAAACCCTCGAACTTCTTTTTCAGACTTCGGTGCAGGCATTTCTTGAATGGCTTTGACTTTATCAGGGTCCACTTCAATCCCTTTCTCGCTTACGATAAAACCTAGCAGCTTACCAGATCGCACCCCGAATGTGCACTTGTTGGGGTTCAGCTTTAGTTGGTACTTCCTCAGACGCTTGAATAGTTTCAGCAGATTCACCAGGTGGTCTTCTTCCGTAAGGGATTTGGCAATCATGTCATCCACATAACACTCGATTTCTTTATGGATCATATTGTGGAATAATGTTACCATAGCCCGTTGATATGTTGCACCAGCATTCTTCAATCCGAACGGCATCACCTTGTAACAAAACGTGCCCCAGGGTGTGATGAAGGTTGTCTTTTCCATGTCTTCAGGTGACATTTTGATCTGATTGTATCCTGAAAACCCGTCCATGAAGGAGAATACCGAGAACTGAGCCGTATTATCAACCAATACATCAATGTGAGGTAATGGGAAATCATCCTTCGGGCAGGCTCTATTCAGATCTCGGTAGTCAACACACATCCTTACCTTGCCATCTTTCTTTGGAACAGGCACAATGTTGGCAACCCACGGCGGATAGCTAGTTACAGCAAGGAATCCGGCGTCCCACTGCTTTTGTACCTCTTCCTTGATCTTCATTGCCATGTCTGGGCGAGTACGGCGCAATTTCTGTTTAACCGGCGGGCAGTCTTCTCTCAAAGGCAGCTTATGCACGACGATATCGGTGTCCAGCCCTGGCATGTCTTGGTAAGACCAAGCAAACACATCCGCATACTCCTGAAGTAGGTCAATCAGTTGTTTCTTCACCGAGTCTCGCAAGCAGGCCCCGATTTTAACTTCTTTCACATCTTCATTTGTACCAAGATTAATTGTTTCGACTTCCTCCTGATGAGGAGTGATAACCTTCTCCTCTTGTATCAACAATCTGGCTAGCTCTTCAGGAAGCTCGTAATCTTCTTCAACCCCTTCATCAGCTTGATTGATCGGATTGTCGGAGTCATACGAAGTCATAGCCGTGTTGTTGTCGGTGCGGTCTAGAAGGCACTCTCTGCAAGGGTTCAGTTTGTTCATTTTAGTGATTGATTTTAATCTTGTTTAGAAAAGTGAAATAAAGTTGTCATTTTGAAAACATTGCCATTTATTTTTTTGTACAAAAAGAAAAATGGAAAAACAGTGAGCGGGAAAGAAAAAGACTCATTTGCAAAAGATGTCTGATATTTCATTGATTAATCTTGTTGCACAAAAATTACAGATGGCCCGATTACAAAATGAGTCTTGTCATCTTGGGCAAGATGCAAGACTTGATGCATGCTTAAAATATACAGGAAATAATAATTACTCTGCAGGAGTAACCCTTATAATTTCCTGGGAAGACCAGTTTGAGATACGGCTCCCCGGGATCCTTGGACGTATCCAGCTCTCCAGGTTGCGTTCATCTTCCGACTCATCTTCCATGTTGTTGACAGCATCAGGGGTGAGCATCCCCCCACTAACAAAGTTGGGCTTCTTAGCAGCCTCTGCTTGATCTTGTTGAGTTGGTTTGTATCCCAACCCAAATCTATCCTCTTTCTTCTCCACATGCAACAGTTTGCCCCAGCCTTGAGCTTTCCCTTCTTCAACAACCTTTCTGGCTTGTTGGTAAGATGTCATGGAAGTCCCAAGCACAGCAGATGTTTCATTAATATTCAGGGCCTCAAACCCTTGACTCATTGTTTCGTGGATATCCCCATCCATCTCAATATATTTGTATGTAGCCAGATGGCTAACAAAAATATCTTCCTCTCCACAGATAGTAACGACTTGGCCCTCCCACTCGAATTTTAACTTCTGGTGAAGGGTAGACGTAACTGCGCCAGCGGCATGAATCCATGGTCTACCCAACAAACAGCTGTAGGCAGGCTGAATGTCCATCACGTAGAAGGTCGTTTTGAAAGTTTGTGGGCCAATCGTTACAGGCAACTCAATTTCTCCCAGAACTGATCTCTTAGAACCGTCAAAGGCTCTCACTACCAAGTTACTGGGGCGTAATGCCAATCCTTCATATTCTAGCTTCACAAGGGCTTTTTTAGGTAAGACATTGAGGGATGACCCTGTGTCTACCAATACATGTGAAAGAACTGCACCCTTACATTCCATGGTAATGTGCAAAGCCTTGTTGTGATTGCGACCTTCTGTAGTCAAATCAGTGTTGGTAAATCCTAGTCCATTACTAGCATTAACATTTCCAACCACAACTTCCAACTGATTGACCGTGATCTCTTCTGGCACATAAGCTGCGTGCAAGACTTTTAGTAGCGCGTTCCGATGAGCCTCGGAGCACATAAGCAATGATAGAATGGAGATCTTGGAAGGCGTCTGGTGAAGCTGGTCCACTATCTTGTAATCACTTTTCTTGATGATTCTCATGAATTCATCAACTTCTTGATCAAAAGGTGTTTTCAAAGCTTCTTTAACAATTTTCTCTTCTTGCACCATGCTCTTCCCTTTTGCCTTGGCAGCAGCTTCTGCTTCAGCAGTGGGTCTTTGAATTTGCGGGGCAAAGATACGTCCGCTTCGAGTGAAGCCTCCGCCTCCCCCTACATTGTCTATTTGTGGTGAAGAAGTTGATGATTCAAGAGTGATTTTCTGTCCTTCGCAGTATAGATCGGAGCCGTAATGCCAAGGGATGGCATTACTGCTTTCATAAGGTACTGGCCCAGGCACTGTGATAGTGACTGGACTGATGGCAGCTGCAGAAGGGACCATGATAGTATGTGGATCATAGTATATTGTGACTGGTGCTCTGATAGGAGTGGCATTTTGTGAGTTGTAGGCGGAATCATTTGCAGGATCATAATAAATTGTAACTGTTGAGATACTTTCATTGTTTTCTGTTGATGTTGTAGGAAACATTGTTGACTGGATGGGTGTTATTGTTGTAGGAGACTCTGAATGAAGGGGTGCTGAAGTTGTAGAAGGGATGTTTGTTGATATCGGGTCCGTTGAAGTGACAGATGAAACATTTGTTGATGAGATTGAAGAGTTGTTTGGAACAATGGTTGTTGCAGTTGTAGAAGACTCGGGAACTGTTGTTAAGGAGATTGCCGGATTGGTAGGTATTGATGTTGTGATTTGAAGCAGGCCACTCTGGATGAGACCATCTATGCCTTCTCTCAAGTTATCACACCCATTCACTGAAATGTTGCAATAAGCACATCCTAGCTCACATCCCGGGAACATTTGACATTCAAGGAGTTGAGCTTTAATCTCTACCAAGGGTGTCCGAATCTGACCCACACTGGTTATCAAGTAAGACGGCTTGTCTTCTTCAATAGCATTGATTCTGGGTCCTCCGTGGTGTGGCATAGGGTTCTTGTTAACATTTGGTGGTGGAGCAAAGTTTAGAGCTTTGGAATCCACTAAATCCTGCACCTTCATGTGCAAAGCTCTGCACTTCTCTGTACTGTGGCCAGGTGCATTTGAGTGAAAAGCACATCTGGCGCTGGCGTCATAATTTCTGGGCAGACTGGCAGGATCCGGAGGCACCAATGTCCTTAGCTCAACCAGGTTGAGTTTCAGGAGTTATGGCAATAATGTGGCATAGGGCATAGGGATCGGATCGATCACCCTATTGGCCTGAGAAGGTCTCTGTTGAAATGGTCTTTGCTGATTGTTGTTGCTGGTGTTGTTGTTGTTATAATTTCTCTGAGGAGGATACTGAGTTTGCTGCTGGTAATTTTGTTGCTGTGGTTGGTAAGCTGGTTGAGGATGAATTGGAGCGGGAATGGTGACTACTGCCACAGACCTATGAACATATTGGGGTCTGCCCCTGCTGGTATGGATAGCATTAGTTTCACCAGTTCTCCTTGGGCCTACAAAAGGCTTTCTCTGGTTGCTGGACGAGCTTGCACCGTTGTCAGAAATTTTGCCCATCTTTAACAGGCTCTCAATTCTTTCCCCGACTATAACGACATCTGCAAAGCTGGTAGAAGAAAAGGCAGCTAGCCTATCAATGTATGTCCCTTGGAGAGTGTTCATAAACATATCAGCCATCTCCCTCTCTGACATGGGTGGCTGGACAGCAGCAGCGAGTTGTCTCCACCTCTGAGCGTACTCCCGGAAGCTTTCCCTGGATGATTGTGACATTCCCATCAGGAGGGACCTGTTGGGAGCCATATCCAAGTTGTACTGATATTGTCTGATAAAGGCCTCAGCCAAGTCCTTCCAGCACCTGATGGTTGCTCTGGTCAGGTGAGAGTACCATTCCCTTGAAGCTCCTATTAAGCTATCTTCAAAATAAAACATCCATAGCTTTTCGTCCATGGTATATGCCTTCAGCCTCCCCAGAAAGGATTGTAAATGGGTCCGGGGACAGGAGGTTCCGTTGTACTTCTCAAAGCACGGTGGTTTAAATTTGTGGGGAATCCTGACCCCGTCCACTAAGCCCATGTCCATAACATCAAAGCCCAAAGAATTCTGGGACTCCAAAGATCTTAGTTTCTCAGCAATCTCATCTAGCCTTCTGTCATAGGCTTCCTCCCCAGCTCCCATTACTGTAAATTGATCTTCCTGGGGGTCTTCTTGTAACACTCTGCCTGCAGTGGCAGTCCCTTGCACATTAGCAGGAATGTTGATCTCTGGATGAAGGTGGGGTCCATAGACTGGAGGATTAACATGGGGTTGAACTCTCTCATTGTTGCTTGTCCCAGCAGTCCCTAGATGGGGGTCTTCCTGATTCTGCCTCTCTACCAGTGCTCTTAATCTCTCTTGGCTTTGAGCCATATTATTCATCACCTCCATAAACTGTGTCATCTGATTCCTCATTTCCAATCTCTCATTGGCCATTTGAGTCCTGACCTCTGTAAGGTCCTGCTGTACTTGGTCCATTTGTATACCCGGAAGGTTGTTGCGAGTTGGATATCTGTGTGGACGGTTGAGTGGAAACACCCGACGCTAAGCAATAGTAACAATAAAACAAAAACCTACAAAACAAAACAAAAGGTTAGTATGCAATGCAGTATGCTTATTTGTTTCCAAGGTATCCGGCATGGCACTTGGTTTTGACCTTTCCAGACCCCTGAAGAAGATGCTTTTGATGTTGCTTGAAGAATTCAGATAAAACAAACCAACACATATATTACAAAAAGTAAATGATACATAGTTTGTTTTCTTACAATACATGCCCTCTGAGGGGTCAAAAATACAACATAAAGAAAAGTACATGAAATGAAAGAAACAACAAGCAAAAGTCAGACACCAAGACCAAATTCATCCTCCTGAACTTCCTTGAGAAGTGCTTCAGTCACAGGATCAGCTGGACGCTCTGTAAGGTTCCTGATAAGGAGATTCCTTGTAGTAACAGCTGCAGTTAGCTTCTTGTGTCGACTCTGGTCCTTTGACCTCTTCACACCAGCTTTAATCTTCAACTCTGAGATCTCTCTCTGGGCTGCTAGCAGGGCCTCCTGCTGCTCCTTTGCACTAGCCTCCAGCTGCTCAATCTTGTCCTGAGTCCTCTTATCCTCCTGAGTACGGGCTTCGGTGATCCTGACCCACCTAGCCTGACTCTCCTTCAGATACAAATCAGTCCTAGCTCTCTGGAATTGGGCCTCTTTGCAGGCATTCTTCAAAATCGGTTCTCCAGCCCTTGACTTCTTGATATAGTCCTCTGACTTTTCAATCCTGGCTAGATGCTCCACCTTTAGCTTTTCTAACCTTTCAATGTCCAAGCGGCCATCACTCCTCTCCCAGAGGGTTTTCTGTAGAGCCTGAGTCAGATTCTCATTTCTCTCTTTCAATTTCTCAAACTCCTCCAAGCTGACAGTTGTTGGAGGTGGTGCTGTGGATGGTCCAGGCACGTCTTCAAGGGTGAAGGGCATCCCAGAAACTTGAGCCCTGGCATGAGACCACTCATAGTACTGAGCTGAGGCTACATTATTGCATCTCCCAAGAATGGTTACCCCTTTAGTCTGGACATTGTCCCAAGCCCAGGATGCTTGCCTGACAATAGCCAGATTAGGCTTGATCTCACAATAAAGGGTCTCAGTCAGATCCTGTACTCTAGGAGGGTGGACTAATGCATAGCCCAGTTGTCTTTTGAATAGCAGAGGGTTGTAGTTGATGCAACCCTTCACTCCTATCAGAGGCACATTGGGAAATTGCCCACAGCTAGTAATGATGTCTCTGCCCTTGGTGCTCTGAGTGCACCACCTGATGTCATCTGAGGTTAGAGCAACAAGCCTCCTAGCCCAATTTTTCTGCTGGTGAGGGTTCAAGAATGCATCAGTCTTTGGCAAATGTTTGAGCAGCCAAGTATGGAATAAAGGAGCACAGCATCTCACTAATCTTCCCCTTTGCTTTTCATTCCTTTGGTGAACAGAGTAGTAAAGATCTCCCAGTAAGGTGGGCACTGGGTTCCTCAGGATGAAAAGATGGATTGCATTCTTGCTAACAAACTTAGGCTCATCCACAAAAAGTATGACCCCATATATGCCAAGGGCCAACAAAGCACAAACTGCCTTCCACTCCCCCAAGGAGGCCTTCAGGATGGCCTGAGAGGTCAAGAAATCCAGATGTAGACCAGAGATTCCTGCTTTGGTAGTCATATTCTGCCCAATCAGAACTGGTTCCAGATACAAGGCTTTTGCCACCTCTTCATTACTAGGGAAAGCCATCTCAGGGTTGAAGGGGTCTCCACCCCTGATAGGTACACCAATCAGTGATGAATACTCTTCCAACAAGGGTCCCAACTGAAAATTCTGGAAGGTGAAGCACCTCAGAGGGGGATCATAGAACTGCAAGCAAGTATGAATCAAGCTCCTATGTGAAGGGTCCAAATCCATAACCACATCAAGGATTCCTCCATAATGTTCTCTGAATAGTGGTATATGGTCTGGAGTAATCAGGGTCTGAATCTTCCTGATGCTAGCCAACTCAGGCTCAAAGAAATGATAGGAGATGTTACTCTTCTTGGGTGCCATGTTGCTGAAGAAGAGCTGAGACAGATGCTGAGAATAACACTGAAGATGGGCCACTGACAGGCTGAGACTGGTGATGCAGGTGACTGAAGCAGGTAGCTGATAGCTGAAGTAAGTACTAATGAAGATAGGTCTATGCTGATGAAGGGGTCAAAACCAAGCCAAAATGTATGATGTGGATACCCTGAAAACAAATAAGCAAATGTTAAGATGATGCAATGATGATGTATGCAAATGATATGCAAGGGTTTGTGACTGAGCTGGATCTGATTGACTGCCTTGATATAGGTCCATATATGTTCAAGAAATCCAGATGGAGGTTCATAAGTCCAGTAACCAAGGTGGGGGACTCAAATAAAGAGTCACATGTCTAGGGTTAAAAATCACAAGAACTGTTCCAAGGTGAAGTACTCTTAATCAAAACAAAGTAACAGGGTATGCTGAGGTCAAGGGTACCTGCAAACCTGTAAACAGCCCAACCCCCTCACAGGTGATGTTCTAAAACAAGGATCCTCAGACTTGGATCCGTTATGAGAAGTGTAAACACTTCTAACCCGGAGGTACAGTGTTTACAATAGCCATAAAAGATCCTCCTCTAATTCACCTCAGTTTCTGAAGGTCAGTACTAAAGGTCATCCAGACTTAGCAGGCTTCCCAGATAGCCCTAGCACTACAGGAAATCTGCAGCACAGAGTTCTCAAGAAGAAACCCATATCTGAACTGTGTTTCATATTCCCGCACCAGACCGAAATGGAATGGGAAAGAACATGAACCACTCTAGCCTAGGTGTCACTCAGGTCCCAGGTATAGGACCTTAACTCTCAATAGAACACCCACCCACCAAAGCAACAAAACAGATCCAGCCAGCACAGTATGACAGTATGATATATGTAAAGCTATAAAGAAAGCAATAAAACAACTGTACATAAAGCAAAAATAAATATAAATACAAGCACAAATAGCACATAACACCCCAGTAAACACAAATCAAACAAGCACTAGGAGGAACCCACAAAAAGAACCAGAAGCCCTGGTTACAGTATAAGTATCCCCAGCAGAGTCGCCAAGCTGTCGCTCCCTATAAACGGGGAATGGCCCAGATAAAGGTACAGACGCGAACGGTCGGCGAAAGGAGATGCGAGAACACACAGGAGTGAACTCACGGGGAATGAAAGAGTCGCCAGCTAGGCATTTTTATCCCGAGGGAAAGGTAATGCTGCATAGACCTAGAAAGATATGGATAAGACGGTTGCGAACCAGAGAGACTGAGAAAGGGGGTTGGTTACAACCTGGGAAGGTATTAGCACCCAGATTGTCCGTCTTACTCGACGGGATCCACGCTTAAAAGATTTGTGTTTTAAAGGGGTAGTGTTAGTGCAATCTGTGTATAAAAGAGCTGGAAAAGGATGTACAGGTGTCAGTGTAAGAGAAGTGAAGTGTAATATGTATAGTGTCAGTGTAAGAATAAGAATGAAATGCTCAAGATCATGAGGCTAAAAGAATAAGGCTAGAAAGAGGGGGAATATATAGAGACTTTTGTTCGATAACTGTTAAGTTATGCCTACGTATCCTCTCGTGCAATGAGGAAGTCAGAACACCGTAGTTCGACCCAAAGAGACTGAAAGATAAATTGACTTGTGAACTGCTTGCTTGTCTATGCTCAAGTGTATGACCTGTCTGGCTCAGGTGCTAACTGTCTTGCATTAGACGGAAGAAGCAAGTTCTCGTTTATGAGTGAATGAGATGAGAAAAGAATCCCGGAGGAGACGATTATTGTTTGTTTTTGAGTTTTCAGTCTTTTATTGCTTTTGAAAGTATGTCATAAGTTAATGAGCTTAAGTCTAAACCAATGGATTTAGTAAACTCATCACATCTTCCCTCTGATTAGGGGTAATGAGAATACCTTAAGTGTGAAGTCAGTTTCTCACACTTAATCAACATGGTGTAGGATTAAGATCATTAACCTACTTGTGATTATTTAGATGTTTTTGTGGTTTTTGTTTAGTGTTGAGTAATGAGGTTAAGCCATAATCAAGGATTAAACAGACTCATTACACCATCCTAATAGAAGGATAATAGATGAGAATGGTTAAGCTGAGGAAAGCTCCTCAACTTAATCCATGATTAGGGATTAAACTCATGACAAAACAAACCTTTGATTAAGTGAATTTTATTTAATGATATGATGATGAAGTGTGTTTTATGGTTTGTAAGACAACTTGAGGGGGACTTGTCCATTAACACTAGGGTTAGTCCTTCTTAACCAGTTAAGGAAGAATTAGAACCCTAATGCAAGGTCCAAGTTACAAGCTTGATGTCTTGATGATTATTAAGTGAATTGATTAAAGGATTTAAACACGTTAAGGGTTTAACACTTAGGATTAAAGTTATACACTCCATCTTAATAGAAGGATGCAGGCATAAGCTTAATCACAAAGCCTTAAAACCTTTAGGGTTTAGTCCCTGATTATGAGATGAGAAGAGAAGACTCAAAGAGACACAAAGGTAAAAACTAAGTGGGGGACTAATAAAAACCCTAATTATTGTCATGCTTGGTTGTTCCTAAGGTTTGTGAGGTTTAAGAAAGCAATCTTCAAAGGAACCACCAGGAAGCAGATGAAAGGAGCAAAGAGAAAGCAAAGCAACTTGCTTCATTCAAGAAGTCAAGTCACTTGAGGAAAGAAAGTAAGAAGAAGAAGAAGAAAGAGCAAGCTCAATCTCAAACACAAAATAAAATGCAGAAAGGATGCATAAAAGAGATGAAAAGAAAATGTGAGAAGTGAAGGCAAATTCACTTCTCAAGGTTACTTACCACCTGAAAAGTTAGTAGAGGAATGCAATGCAATGCAAGATGAGATGAAATGACATGGTACAAACCAAAACCAGAAGCACATATGAGATGATAATGATGCTATGAGATGATGCAAACATGAAACAAAGCATGGGGATGATCATACAAACTTATGGATGCAAATGAAACAAGTTAAGAACCATGAACTTACATGAAAAGTTATGAAGTGCAAATGGCATACAACATGGCAAATGCAAGATGCAATGATCAAACATGCTTCTAATATGTCTTAAGATGTCAAAAGAATCAAATGGATACACAAAATGCTATGGCAAGTCAAGGTATGCAAGCAAATGCAAGATGGATGCATATGGAAGCCCAAATTAGGGTTTATGATTAATGCATCAAACAAAAACCAAAATCAGAAGCAAACATCAAGATAAAAAATTGAAAATGCACTCAAAGGAACCCTAACCCTACACAAACTCACTGCCCAAAGGAGAGGTTCTAACTCTTAACCTAATTAAAGTTATGAATTTCCTAAAATTTCTAGGGTTTTAGGGTACCTTGACAAGAAAAATGCCAAACAAAATGAAAATGAAAAATCAAATCATGCCAATTTAATCTCACAAACTACATGATATGCAAAACACAATGCAAAAAGAATCAAAGTCCAACTCTCAATGGTTAGGCAGAAATGATTTTTTGAAGTTTGGATCAAAATAATCCTTTGAAAATGAATTAATTCCATGGAAAATTATCAAAATGCATCAAGATCAAAAAAGAAATTTGGTTTGAGGGTTGGACAATGTTTCTAAATGGTTTTAAATGTTTCATGAATTTTTTTGGTGATTTTTAAATACTTAAAAGTATTTTTAATTAATTAATTCTCATTAATTAATTAAAAATAAACTTTTAAATTATTTAAAAATATTTTTGGATGCAAAAAATAAAAATAAAAATGTTTTTGGTTTCTGAAATTAAATAAAAGTTTGTACAAAATATTTCAGAATTTTTAAGATTGTTTTGCTATTTTTAATAAATATGAGAAAACAAATGAAATAAATGTAAAATAAAAATGAATTTAATCTGAAAAAAGAAAAGTATGCAAATCTAAAGGTCCAGATTCAAATATGCACGCGCGCGAATTGACCTGGCGCCACATCCAAGGACTGAGATTCAAACTTCCATAATTATGATTAGCCCTAATTAATTATGCCCTAATGACTTTCAGGCGACCGGAGTCTTCTCCGGCCATCTCAAATCTCCAACTCTCTCTACACGCATCCAAAACAAAATCTAACTACCCAGAAATCATCCCCACTTAAAAACGAATCAAACCCCTCAATCAAACAACATTTATAATTCAAAAACAGAGAGAATCGAATCAAACATTTTTTAGGGCAAAAGTTCCAGACAATGCATACATCCTGGTTTCTCAACCATTTTCAAAAGTAAGCACATATTCATGATCAGGGGAGTGCATAGAAGCTATTAAGAACTTAAAAACATGTTTCTGGAAAAAAGTTTTGAGTTGACTACCTGAACTGAAGCTTTCGATTCAGGAGCTTTCTGGCTGTTTCTTTGGCTCAAATGCACTCCAATGATCCTCCTAGGAAGCTTGCAATGTTTGTTTGGAGTTTAGAATGGATGGTTTGAGAGATAGCAGAAGTTCTGTTCAATGGCAGGTGGTGATCGTGTTTTTGATTCAATGGCTTTCAGGCTGTTTTGAAGGTTGGTTTGTGTTCAGTGAAGCATGGTGAGATTGTTTGTGAAGTTTGTTTATGAGTTTATGGCCTGTATGATGAGTTTCGAAGGCTCTTGCAAATGAAGGTGAAAATGAGAATGCTGAGTTATGGAGTGTTTCTGGCTTGTATTGTAGTTGCTTTGGCTTGCTTTTTCTTTGTATAAACAATTGCCATTGGTCAGATGAAGTGATGTGTGCTTTATTGATTGGTATGGGTCCTTTTGCCAAAATGTCAAAGTTGGTGTAAGAGAAGTATGAGCTACTTTCTAGCCAAGGACAAAGGGTGTGTCCTGCGCAGCATGATGAGGGGAGATGCCTAGGGTGGCTCAGCAGGCTAGCAAGCAAGTGGGTTGTGTCTTATGATGAGTTTTGCAACTTGCCTTGCCTTTGATCTTTATGAAAAAGTCTTGCTCCATAAGCCATAAAACATGTGATCCCTTGGCCCATTCTGATTTTTAGGTCTTGCATGATCATGTTGTGAAGTTTAGAAATGCATTTGATGACTAAATTTGCCTTGAGAAGTGAATTTGAAACTTTGTTTCTTTGGTGGAAACTTTGAAATTTTGTGATTTTTGCCAACTTTGACAAACCATAACTTTTGATCCAAAATGAATTAGGTCATGTTCTTGTACTTTTTGAAAAGGGAATGATACATTCTACAACTTTCATGACCAAAGTTTTTTTCATTTGAAGCTTTTTTGAATCAAAAAGTAAGGGTTGAAAAAGTTGCCTAAAATGACAATTTCATTAAAAGTCAAACTTGCCCAAAAAGTCAACTTTACAAAAGACTTGAAATTCTTCAATTTTGTGAACTTCCAAAACCTTCCATGATCAAATAAAGATCATATGCAATCAAAAAGATGAAGAACACCCTTTGGTTGGGTCATTGGGGGCCTCAGATGCCCTGATTTTGCACTGACTTGCCTAGAAAGTCAACCCTTGATCAGATGACTTCCCTATGGAATTTCTTCATGAAAATTGATATGCATACTCCATATACCATATGGAGACCAATAGAAACAAGAATGACCAAAAAATTTGGAGTTATGGCCTCTGAAACCAAAACCCTAATTTTAGGTCATCTGTGCAGTCAAGCCTGGCTCTGCTTCCATACCATCCTCAGTTCTTGTGATTCTTTGGCATTCTTGACTTTGAGAGGATATAATATGATACTTGAACACACATGGACCCCTTTGAAGTGATTGATGACCTCTAGAGTGGCTCAAGAAGCTCTTGGATTGCTCAGATCACAAACCCTAGATGCAGATGACCTAGAACCAATGCAGTGAACCAAAAATGGGATATGAGATGTTATGATTGAGTTTATGCATATGAAATGATCACAAAACATGGTGTGAATGGGTGAGGTAAAATTTGGGGTGTTTACAGTAAGGAAAATGCTTTAGCTTTCTGCTGGGGGTATGACACGGACGGGTGTCAAGGAGTATCTGTATCTTTACGGAAGGTGCCTTGGCTCTCTGCCGGGGAATCTGGGGAATTTCTGTATATCTTTGATGGGTTATCAGTATTCACAAGTGTTTGATTCAGAACATAGCTTATGATTATGCAATATGTTTGATTTTTGCCGTAATGCTCCGTTTTAGACAGAATGCTACGCTCTGTGGGAAAATATGATGTGAATGCTATGATTATGCAAAGATAACGACCCGGGATTCGGATCCCATTGCTGCGAAGATCTCTGGTTGATCTGCTTGAAATGGACATCCCAGCTGGGGATGAGATCATTGGTAGATCTGACATATGGGACTCTGCTTGGGGATATAGGTCACTGATAGACCTATTTTGGTAATGAGGGACCCAGCTGGGGGTTTGTAGAAGCTTTCTCCACTCTGTTGTGGTTTCTTCATGCGTTGCTCTTCCGGGTAGAGGCTGAAACTCTGTGGGGAGATGGTTCCCTGGCTTTTGCACTTGGCTGAGGAGGAAATAACAAATGGCAACTCAGTTGGGAAGAAAGCACCTCTGGTGCTAAGACTGAGTAGATAATGATTTGCCAGCTTGCTGGGGTGAAGCTTTCATGCCCCATGTTGTGCTTTGAATACCTGCAATCCTGTAAAGACAAAGAAGCGTACAAGTACCCTGAGGTAGTCCTTGCCGGATTCCATCATAGGAATTTGGACACTCCCGGGAGTAAGGATATTTCCTGTAAGCACGTATTTTTTAGAAGAGGAGCATCTGTATTCATGCAATCAGTATTTTAAAGACATCGGACATTTTTTGCAAATGAAGGTAAAATGTACGAAACGAAACATGACTGAAAATCTGATTTTATTAATTCATGTGCTCTGAATTGGCAAGATACAGTCAGAGAAACAGATCCCCTAAAATGAGGAGATTGTTACAAATTGAGAAATAAAAGGTATTGGCAATGTTGATGACGCTTCAAGGAGCTTCCCTTTGCTATGACTCGTATGACATTTGATGTTCTTCTCATCTTGCTTTCTGAAGAAGGCTGATTCCGAAAGAAGCTTGATCCTTTTGAAGCTTACCAAGTTGTAAGTGATACAGACGAATTCATAATGCAATTGTTCGCGTATTCCCTTATTTTGCGTGGATCGCCCTTTAGGGTTTTCAATCCACCAGGATACCCATTTTTGCTTGAGTTGTCCAATGCGGCTTTTCAACTCAGCGGGTGTACATTTTTCTTGTTTATTTTCCCTTATTTTTGCTCGAGTCTTTTATTCTGTTTTTGACTCGCCGAGATGCCCTATTTTTTCCTGGACTTACATTCTGTTTTTATGTCCAGCAGGTCATTTTTATGCGAAGTATTTTTTAACTGCATCTGAATTCACAAGGGACGGGAAATCTTCACCATCCATAGTGCTGAGCATTAGTGCTCCACCCGAGAAAACTTTCTTTACTACGAATGGTCCTTCATAGTTTGGAGTCCACTTGCCCCTGTGGTCTGTATGAGGAGGGAGGAGTCTTTTCAGCACAAGATCTCCTACTTGGTACTCTCGGAGTCTGACTTTCTGATCGAAGGCTTTCTTCATTCTTTTCTGATACAGCTGCCCATGACAGATTGCAGCCAATCTCTTCTCTTCAATCAGATTCAGTTGTTCGTATCGGGACCGGACCCACTCTGCTTCACTCAGCTTAACATCCATTAGTACCCGTAGGGAGCGTAATTCAACTTCAACAGGTAGGACTGCTTCCATACCATACACAAGCTGATACGGTGTTGCCCCAGTGGATGTTCTGATTGACGTACGGTACCCATGCAAGGCAAATGGCAGCATTTCATGCCAGTCTTTGTAGGTGACTACCATCTTTTGCACAATCTTCTTGATATTCTTATTAGCTGCCTCAACAGCGCCATTCATCTTTGGCCTGTAAGGAGAAGAATTGTGGTGTTGGATCTTGAAGTCCCGACATAGCTCTACCATCATTTTGTTGTTTAAGTTGGAACCATTGTCAGTAATGATTCGCTCGGGAACTCCGTATCGACAGATGATATCTCTTTTCAGAAATCTGGCTAACACTTGTCTTGTAACATTGGCATAGGAAGCTGCTTCGACCCACTTGGTAAAATAGTCAATGGCAACCAGGATGAATCTATGGCCGTTCGAAGCAGTTGGCTTAATTTTTCCAATCATGTCAATGCCCCACATGGCGAAGGGCCAAGGTGAAGACATCACATTCAAAGGATTGGGAGGCACATGCACTTTATCCGCATAAATCTGGCATTTATGGCATTTTCTGGCATAGGCACACCAGTCTGCATCCATTGTGATCCAGTAATAGCCTGATCTTAGCAATATCTTTGCCATGGCATGCCCTCCCGCATGGGTACCAAAGGATCCTTCGTGCACCTCGAGCATCAACAAGTCTGCTTCTGTTCTATCAACGCATCTGAGGAGTACCATATCAAAGTTTCTCTTGTACAGGGAACCGTTAGTATTCAGGAAGAAACTACCAGCTAGCCTTCTTAATGTCTTCTTATCATTGGAAGATGCCCCAGGTGGGTATGTTTGATCCTCCAAGAAGCTCTTAATGTCATGGAACCAAGGCTTATCATCTTTGGCAACATTTGCTACAAATACATATGCTGGTCTGTCAAGTCTGGACACTGAAATCTGAGGCACAAAGTTGGCAGCTTGAACTTTGATCATGGATGAAATGGTAGCCAGAGCATCTGCAAACTGATTTTCGTCTCGTGGGATATACTCAAGCTTGACCGTTGTGAAGAAAGTCAATAACCTTCTTGTATAATCCCAGTAAGGTATCAGATGATCTTGGTGGGTGTACCATTTGCCGTTGGTTTGATTAATTACCAGAGCCGAATCTCCGAACACGGTTAAAGTCTTGATCCTGAGGTCAATGGCTTCCTCAAGACCCATAATGCAAACTTCATATTCAGCTTCGTTGTTAGTGCAGTTAAAGGTGAGCTTTACCGAGAAAGGCATATGAACCCCTTTAGGTGTAATGAGTACTGCACCAACACCACGACCATTCATATTAATGGCCCCGTCAAACATCATAGTCCATTCTTCTTCTGGGTCAGGCCCTTTAGTGTGAATAGGCTCTTCATGATCTTTTGCTTTTATGAACATGATGTCTTCATCAGGGAAGTCAAATCTCATAGGTTGGTAATTATCAATGGGTTGCTCAGCAAGATAATCAAACAATACACTGCCCTTGATGGCTTTCTGAGATGTGTATTGAATGTCATATTCTGTGAGAATCATTTGCATCTTGCAACCCTTCCGGTAAGTGCTGGCTTCTCAAAAATGTACTTAATTGGATCCATCTTTGAAATCAACAAGGTAGTGTGGGTCAACATATACTGCCTTAGTCGGCGAGCAGCCCACGCTAAAGCACAACAAGTTTTCTCGAGCAGTGAATAACGTTGTTCACAGTCGGTAAACGTTTTGCTTAGGTAGTATATTGCATACTCTTTTCGACCAGACTCGTCATGCTGGCCCAGCACACACCCCATTGACTCTTCTAATACTGTCAAGTACATGATTAGAGGTCTTCCTTCAACTGGAGGCATAATGATAGGAGGCTCTTGTAAGTATTCCTTGATCTTGTCAAAAGCCTTTTGGCAGTCTTCATTCCACCTGACCGTTTGTTCTTTTCTTAACAGCTTGAACAAAGGCTCACAAGTTGCTGTAAGGTGAGATATGAACCGTGAAATGTAGTTCAATCTACCTAGAAACCCCCGAACTTCTTTTTCAGTTTTTGGTGCAGGCATTTCCTGAATGGCTTTGACTTTATCAGGGTCAACTTCAATTCCTTTCTCACTTACAATGAATCCCAGCAACTTACCGGATCGCACCCCGAATGTGCATTTGTTGGGGTTTAACTTCAGTTGGTACTTCCTCAAACGCTTGAATAACTTCAGCAGATTTACTAGGTGGTCTTCTTCTGTGAGGGACTTGGCAATCATGTCATCCACATAACATTCTATTTCTTTATGGATCATGTCATGGAATAATGTTACCATAGCCCGTTGATAAGTTGCACCCGCATTCTTTAATCCGAATGGCATCACCTTATAACAGAACGTGCCCCAGGGTGTGATGAAAGTTGTCTTCTCCATGTCTTCAGGTGACATTTTGATCTGATTGTATCCTGAAAATCCGTCCATGAAGGAGAACACCGAGAACTGAGCCGTATTATCCACCAATACATCAATGTGAGGTAATGGGAAGTCATCTTTCGGGCTGGCTCTGTTCAGATCACGGTAATCTACACACATTCTCACCTTGCCATCCTTCTTAGGCACAGGTACAATATTAGCAACCCATGGTGGATAGCTAGTTACAGCAAGGAAACCGGCGTCCCACTGCTTTTGTACCTCTTCTTTAATCTTCATTGCCATATCTGGGCGAGTACGGCGCAACTTCTGTTTTATTGGCGGGCAATCTTCCTTTAAAGGCAGCTTGTGCATGACAATATCGGTGTCCAACCCTGGCATATCCTGATAAGACCAAGCAAACACATCTACATACTCTCGAAGCATGTCAATCAGTTGTTCCTTTACTGAATCTTGTAAGCAGGCTCCGATCTTAACCTCTTTCACATCTTCTTCCGTACCAGGATTAACCGTTTCGACCTCCTCCTGATGAGGAGTGATAACCTTCTCCTCTTGCCTTAACAACCTGGCTAGCTCTTCAGGAAGCTCATAATCTTCTTCAACCCTTTCATCAGCTTGATTGATTGGATTGTCAAAGTCATACAGAGTCATAGCTGGGTTGTTGTCGGTGCAGTCTGAGAGGCACTCTCTGCAAGGGTTTAGATTGTTCATTTTAGTGATTGATTTTAATCTTGTTTAGGAAAAAAGTGAAATGAAGTTAACATTTTGGAAAACATTGCCATTTTATTTTTTGTACAAAAAGAAAAATGAAAAACAGTGAGCGGAAAAGAAACAGACTCATTTGCAAAAGATGTCTGATATTCATTGATTGATCTGTTTTGCACAAATTACAAGATGGCCCGATTACAAAATGAGTCTTGTCATCTTGGGCAAGATGCAAACTTGATGCATGCTTAAAAATACAGGAAATAATAATTACTCTGCAGGAGTAACCCTTATAATTTCCTGGGAAGACCAGTTTGAGATACGGCTCCCCGGGATCCTTGGACGTATCCAGCTCTCCAGGTTGCGCTCATCTTCCGACTCATCTTCCAAGTTGTTCACTGCATCCGCGGTGAGCATTCCCCCGCTGACAAAACTGGGCTTCTTGGCAGCCTCTGATTGATCTTGTTGAGTTGGTTTGTAACCCAACCCAAAGCTGACCTCCTTCTTTTCCGCGGGCAGCAGCTTGCCCCAACCTTGGGCAGTACCCTCTTCAACAACCTTCCTGGCTTGCTGATAAGATGTCATGGAGGTTCCCAGTACAGCAGATGCTTCATTAATGTTCAGGGCCTCAAATCCCTGGCTCATGGTTTCATGGATTTCTCCATCAATCTCAATGTACTTGTACGTAGCCAGATGGCTAACAAAGATGTCCTCTTCCCCACAGATGGTGATGATCTGGCCTTCCCACTCGAATTTCAGCTTCTGGTGAAGGGTAGACGTAACAGCGCCAGCGGCATGGATCCAAGGTCTACCCAACAAACAACTGTAGGCCGGCTGAATGTCCATCACATAGAAGGTAATTTTAAAAGTCTGCGGGCCAATCATCACAGGTAGATCAATCTCTCCAAGCACTGATCTTTTAGAGCCATCAAATGCTCTCACCACTAAATTACTTGGACGCAATGCCAAGCCATCGTACTCCAGCTTCACCAAGGCTTTCTTTGGTAGGACATTGAGTGAAGACCCAGTGTCCACTAGTACATGGGATAAAACAGCACCCTTGCATTCTAGAGTGATGTGTAAAGCCTTGTTGTGGTTACGTCCCTCAGTTTTTAAGTCAGCATTGGTAAAACCCAGTCCATGACCGGTGTTAACATTTGCCACCATAGTTTCTAGCTGATTAACGGTGATCTCTTCTGGCACGTACGCTGTGTGCAAGACTTTCAACAATGCATTCCTGTGAGCTTCGGAACACATCAACAGGGATAATATGGAGATCTTTGAGGGAGTTTGGTGAAGCTGGTCCACCAAACTTCTCATGAACTCATCTACATCTTGCTCAAAAGATGTCTTCTGAGTTTCTTTGATAATTGGTTCTTCAGATATCACACTCTTCCCCTTTGCTTTGGCAGCAGCTTCTGCTTCGGCATTAGGTCTTTGTACTTGTGAGGAAAAAAGGCGTCCGCTTCTGGTGAAGCCTCCGCCTCCCCCAACATTATCAATTTGTGGAGAAGAAGTTGAAGAGTCCAAGGTGATTTTCTCCCCGTTGCAGTAGAGGTCAGAGCCATAATGCCAAGGTATGGCATTACTGCTTTCATATGGAACTGGTCCAGGCACCGTAATGATAACTGGACTGACTGCTGCAGAGGAGGGTACTGAAATGGTGTGCGGATCGTAGTAAATGGTGACTGGTGATCTGGCAGGAGGTGCCACTGCTTGTTGCTGAAAATTGTTGTTTGGAGGAACACTTGACGGATCGTAGTAAATGGTGACTGCTGAGATATCTTCATTAATTTTTGTTGGCGTTGTAGAAGATTCTGCTGAATAAATGGATGTTGATGTTGTAGAAGAAATGGTTGTTGATATCTAGTTTGCTGAAGTGATGGATGAAGCCATTGTTGATGATATTGATGAATTGGTTGGAATGATTGTTGTTGCAGTTGTAGAAGAATCAGGAATTGTTGTCAAAGGGATTGCTGGATTTGTAGGCGCCGTTGTTGTGATCTGGAGTATACCACTTTTGATAAGACCATCTATGCCGCTTCTCAAATTATCACACCCGTTGACCGAGATGTTGCAATACCCACAACCGAGCTCACACCCGGGGAACATCTGGCATTCTAGGAGCTGAGCTTTAATTTCGACCAGAGGTGTCCGAATCTGTCCAACACTGGTGATTAAGAAAGATGGCTTGTCTTCCTCAATGGCATTAATTCTTGGCCCTCCATGATTGGGCATAGGATTCTTGGTGACACTTGGAGGGGGTGCAAAGTTGAGGGCTTTAGAATCCACCAAATCTTGTACCTTCATTTGTAAAGCCCTGCATTTCTCAGTATTGTGGCCAGGTGCATTGGAGTGGAAAGCACATCTGGCGTTGACATCGTAATTTCTTGGGAGATTAGAGGGATCTGGTGGTGCCAATGTCCTTAATTCAACCAAGTTGAGTTTCAGGAGTTGTGGCAATAAAGCGGCATAAGGCATAGGGATAGGGTCAATCACCCTATTTGCCTGTGATGGTCTTTGCTGAAAAGGTCTTTGTTGTTGATTGCTGTTGTTATTGTTGTAGGTCCTCTGTGGCGGATACTGAACTTGCTGCTGATAGTGTGGTTGTCGTGGTTGTTGATATGCTGATTGCTGAGGAATCGGAGTTGGAATAGTGACAGCTGCCACTGATCTGTGGACATGTTGAGGTCTGCCCCTGTTAGCATAAATGGCATTTGTCTCACCAGTTCTTCTAGGTCCTACAAAAGGCTTCTTGGGATTATTGGATGAACTAGCACCATTATCAGAAATCTTACCCATCTTTAGAAGGCTTTCAATTCTTTCTCCAGCTATGACTACGTCAGCGAAGCTGGTGGAAGAAAAGGCAGCTAGCTTATCAATATATGTTCCTTGCAGAGTGTTCATAAACATGTCGGCCATTTCTCTTTCCGACATGGGTGGCTGGACAGCAGCAGCCAGCTGTCTCCACCTCTGGGCATATTCCCTGAAGCTTTCTCTGGAGGATTGAGACATTCCCATCAAAAGGGTCCTGTTAGGAGCCATGTCCAGATTGTATTGGTACTGCCTAATGAAGGCTTCAGCTAGGTCCTTCCAGCATCTGATAGTGGCTCTGGTCAAGTGTGAATACCACTCTCTTGAAGCCCCAGTCAAACTATCTTCAAAGTAAAACATCCACAGTTTTTCATCCATGGTGTATGCCTTAAGTCTCCCCAGAAAGGACTGCAAATGAGTTTGTGGACAGGAAGTTCCGTTGTACTTCTCGAAGCATGGGGGTTTAAACTTGTGGGGAATTCTTACCCCATCCACTAACCCCATATCCATGACATCAAAACCTAGGGAATTTTGAGACTCTAGAGATCTCAACTTCTCAGCAATTTCATCAAACCTCCTATCATAAACTTCATCCCCAGCTCCCATTACAGTAAACTGCTCTTCTTGGGGGTCTTCCTGTAAGATCCTTCCTGCAGTAGTATTTCCTTGCACATTACTCGGGATGTTGACTTCCAGATGTAGATGAGGCCCATATACTGGTGGATTAACATGAGGTTGTCCCCTTTCATTGTTACTTGTTCCTCCAGTTCCCAGATGGGGTTCTTCTGGGGTTTGTCTTTCTACCAATGCCCTCAACCTTTCTTGACTTTGGTCCAAGCCATTCATTACTTCCATGAATTGGGTCATTTGGTTTCTCATCTCCAGCCTTTCATTAGCCATCTGAGTTCTGACCTCTGTCAGATCTTGCTGTACTTGATCCATTTGGATACCAGGAAGATTGTTGCGAGTAGGGTACCGGTGCGGACGGTTGAGAGGGAACACCCGACGGCGAGCAATAATTCCTGAACCAAAACAGAGTTAGTAACAAACAAAACAAAAAACCTACAAAACAAAACAAAAGTTAGCATGCAATGCAGTATGCTTATTTGCTTTCCAAGGTACCCGGCTCGGCTCTTGGTTTTGACCTTTCCAGACCCTGAGGAAGATGTTTTGATGTTGCTTGAGAGAAAGAAACTCAATGGAACAAACTAACAAATACATTACAAATGGTGAACCATACATAGTTTGTTCTTACAACATATGCCCCTGAGAGGTCAAAATACAACATAAAAGAAAAGTACATCAAATGGAAATAACAACAAGCAAAGTAGTCAAACATCTAAGCCAAACTCATCCTCCTTAACCTCCTTCAAAAGTGCTTCAGTTACAGGACCAACCGGATGCTCTGTGATGTTCCTAATAAGAAGGTTTCTGGTGGCAATAGCAGTGGTCAGCTTCTTGTGCCTGTCTTGGTCCTTTGACCTCTTCAAACCAGCCCTAAGCTTCAATTTTGAAATTTCCTTCTGGGCTGCCAGCAAAGCCTCCTGTTGCTTCTTCTCATTAGCCTCCAACTGCTCAATCCTAGCTTGAGTCCTCTTATCTTCTTGAGTGCGAGCTTCAGTGATCCTAACCCACCTAGCTTGACTTTCTTCTAGATAGAGATCAGTCCTAGCCTTCTGAAATTGGGCCTCTTTACAGGCATTCTTCAATATCTGCTCTCCAGCTCTTGATATCTTGATGTAGTCCTCTGCTTTCTCAATCTTGGCCAGATGCTCCCTTTTAAGCTTCTCCAACCTCTCAATGTCTAGACGACCATCACTCCTCTCCCAGAGGGTCCTCTTCAGAGCTTGAGACAGATTCTCATTCCTCTCCTTCAGCTTCTCAAATTCTTCCAGGCTGACAGTGGCTGGAGGGGGTACTGTGGATGGTTCAGGTGCATCCTCAATGGTGAAGGGCATTCCAGAAATCTGAGCCCTAGCATGAGACCATTCATAATATTGAGCTGAAGCCACATTATTGCATCTCCCAAGAATGGCCATCCCTTTGGTCTAGATGTTGTCCCAAGCCCAGGATGCTTGTCTGACAACAGCTAGATTAGGCTTTATCTCACAATACAGGGTTTCAGCCAAGTCTTACACTCTTGGAGGGTGGACCAAAGCATAGCCCAATTGTCTCTTAAACAGCAAAGGGTTGTAATTGATGCAACCCTTCACTCCTATCAGAGGTACATTGGGAAACTGTCCACAGCTAGTAATTATGTCCCTGCCTTTGGTGCTCTGGGTGCACCATCTGATGTCATCTGAAGTCAAAGCAATAAGTCTCTTAGCCCAATTCTTCTGTTGGTGAGGATTCAGGAAGGCATCAGTCCTAGGTAAGCGGTTAAGCAGCCAAGTGTGAAATAGAGGAGCACAACATCTCACCAACTTTCCTCTTTGCTTCTCATTCCTCTGATGAATGGAATAATAGAAATCTCCCAACAAGGTGGGTACTGGGTTCCTCAGAAGGAAAAGATGAATGGCATTCTTGCTGATAAACTTGGGCTCATCTGCAAATAGTATAACCCCATATATACTGAGGGCTAACAATGCACAAACTGCCCTCCATTCTCCCAAGGAGGCCTTCAGGATGGCTTGAGAAGTCAGAAAGTCTAAGTGAAAACCAGGGATCCCAGCCTTTGTTGCCACTTCTCCATTGCTGGGAAAATTCATTTCTGGGTTGAAGGGGACCCCACCCCTGACAGGTACTTCAATCAATGATGAGAACTCCTCCAGCAGAGGTCCTAGCTGAAAATTCTGGAAAGTGAAGCATCTCAAAGGAGGGTCATAAAACTGTAGGCAGGTGTGGATCATACTCCTCTGAGAAGGGTCCAAGTCCATAACCATATCAAGGATGCCTCCATAATGCTCTCTGAATAATGAGATATGGTCTGGAGTGATAAGTGCCTGAACCTGTCTGATGCCAGTCAGCACAGGCTCAAAGAAATGGTATGAAATGTTGCTCTTCTTGGGTGCCATGACTGCTGATGAAGAGCTGGAAACAAGTGCTGATGATGAAGACTGATACTGGAGATGAGCCACTGATAGGCTGAGGCTGATGATGGAAATAGCTGAAGCAGGCAACTGATGAACAGGGGTCTATGCAGATGAAGAGGTCAAAACCAAGCCAGATGTAATATGGATACCCTGAAAAACAAATAAACAAATGTTAAATGATGCAAATGATGAGTATGCAGATGATATGCAAGGGTTTGTGATCAAGCTGGATCTGAGTATCTGTCTTGATATAAAGTCCATGTATGTTCAAGAAGTCCAGATGGAGGTTCAGAAATCCAGTAACCAGGGTAGGGGACTCAAATAAAGAGTCACATATCCAGGGTTAAATCACAAGAACTATCCAAAATGAGGTACTCTTAATCAAACAAGTAACAGGGTATGATGTGGCCAAGGGTTCCTGCAAACCTGTAAACAGCCCAACCCCCCTCACAGGTAAGGTTCTAAAACAAGAATCCTCAGACTTGGATCAGTTATGAGAAGTGTAAACACCTCTAACCCGGAGGTACATTGTTTACACTAACCATAAAAGATCCTCCTCTAATTCACCTCAGTTTCTGAAGGTCATAGTAAAGGTCATCCAGACTTAGCAGGCTTCCCAGATAGCCCTAGCACTACAGGAAATTTGTAGCACAGAGTTCTCAAGAAGAAACCCATATCTGAACCGTGTTTCATATTCCCGCACCAGACCGAAATGGAATGGGAAAGAACATGAACCACTCTAGCCTAGGTGTCACTCAGGTCCCAGGTATAGGACCTTAAACCCTCAATGAAAACCCCACCCACCAAGACGGAAGAACAGATCCAGCAATGATAATGACATTATGAAATACGAAAAACTGTAAAGTAAGCAATAAATAAAGCTGTACATAAAGCAGTAAATAAACAAACACAATTAGCACATAACACCCCAGTAAACACTAATCAAACAAGCGCTAGGAGGAACCCACAAAAAGAACCAGAAGCCCTGGTTGCAGTATAAGGGTCCCCAGCAGAGTCGCCAAGCTGTCGCTCCCACCAAATGACACCTGGTCAGAAGGGGTACAGACGCGAACGGTCGGTGAAAGGAGAGAGAACACACAAGGGTGAACTCAAGAGAAAAGAGTCGCCAGCTAGGAATTTTTATCCCGAAGGAAAGGTAATGATGCGTAGACCTAGAAAGATATGGATAAGACGGTTGCGAACCAGAGAGACTGAGAAAGGGGATTGGTTACAACCTGGGAAGGTATTAGCACCCAGATTGTCCGTCGTACTCGACGGGATCCACGCTTACAAGATTTGTGTTTTAAAGGGGTAGTGTCAGTGCAATTTGTGTATCAAAGCTGGAAAGAGTTCAAGTGTCAGTGTAAAAAGAAGTGTGAAGTGTATAAGTGAAGTGTCAGTGTAAGAACAAGAATGAAATGCCCAAGACTATGAGGCTTAAAGAATAAAGCTGGAAAGAGGGGGAATATACAGAGACTTTTGTTCGATAACTGTTAAGTTATGCCTACGTATCCTCTCGTGCAATGAGGAAGTCAGAACACCGTAGTTCGACCCAAAGAGACTGAAAGGTAAGCTGACTCGTGAACTGCTTACTTGTCTATGCTCAAGTGTATGACATGTCTGGCTCAGGTGCAAACTGTCTTGCATTAGACGGAAGAAGCAAGTTCTCGTTTGTGAGTGAATGAGATGAGAAAAGAATCCCAGAGGAGACGATTATTGTTTGTTTTTGAGTTTTCAATCTTTTATTGCTTTTTGAAGTTTGTCATAATTTAATGAGCTTAATCCTAAACCAAGGGTTAGTAAACTCATCACATCCTCCCTCTGATTAGGGGTAATGAGAATACCTTAAGTGTGAAGTCAGTATCTCACACTTAATCACCATGATGTAGGATTAAAATCATTAACCTACTTGTGATTATTTAGATGTTTTTGTTGTTTTGTTTAGTGTTAAGTAATGAGTTTAATCCATAATCAAAGATTTAATGGACTCATTACGCCATCCTAATAGAAGGATAATAGATGAGAACATTTAAGCTGAGGAATGCTCCTCAACTTAATCCATGATTAGGGATTAACCTCATGACAAAACAAAGCCTTTATTAAATGGATTTTAGTTAATGGTAGGATTAAGAAGTGAATTTTATGGTTTGTAAGACAACTTGAGGGGGACTTGTCCATTAACACTAGGGTTAGTCCTTCTTAACCAATTAAGGAAGAATACCCTAATGTAAGGCCCAAGTTACAAGCTTGATGTCTTAGTGATTATTAGATGGATTGATTAAAAAGATTTAAACACGTTAAGGGTTTAACACTTAGGATTAAAGTTATACACTCTATCCTAATAGAAGGATGCAGGCATAAGCTTAATCACAAAGCCTTAAAGCCTTTAGGGTTTAGTCCCTGATTATGAGATGAGAAGAGAAGACTCAAAAGATGACACAAAGGTAAACCTAAATGAGGGACTAATCAAAACCCTAATTGTTATCATACTTGGAGATCCTAGGGTTTGTGAGGCTTAGGAGAGAAAGATCTTCAGAGAAACCACCAGGAAAGAAGCAGATGAAAGGAGCAAGAAGCAAAGAGAAGCAAAACAACTTGCTTCATTTAAGAAGGCAAGTTGCTTGAATAAAGAAAGTAAGAGATGAACAAGAATGATCAAGCTCAATCCAATACACATACAAAATGCAGCAATGGAAGTATAAAAGAGATGAAAAGAGATCATGAGAAGTGAAGGCAAATTCACTCTCAAACAACTTACCACCTGAAATGTTAGCATAAGAAATGAAATGCAATGCAAATGAGATGAAATGTGATGATGCAAACCAAAACCAGGAGCAAGAACATGAAGTGAATGATGCTAAGGGATGATACAAACATGAGGCAAGGCAAGAGAATGATCAAGCAAGCATAAGGATGCAAATGAGGCATGCATTGAACCATGAACATACATGAAAAGTTATGAAATGTAATGGACATACAACATGGAAAATGAAAGATGCAATGATCAAACATGATTCTAATATGTCCTAAGATGTATTATGAATCAAAAGAATGCACAAAATGTCATGGCAATTCATGGTATGCAAGCAAATGAGAAGTGGATGCAAAGGAAAGCACAAATTAGGGTTTATGATCAACACACAAAGCAAAATTCAAAATCAGAAGCAAATGACATGATAAAAATTTGAAAATGCAACCAAAGATACCCTAAACCTATACAAACTCACTGCCCAAAGGAGGGGGTCCAACTCTTAACCTATTGAAAGTTATGAATTTCCTAAGATTGCTAGGGTTTTGGGGTACCTCACCAAGAAAAATGCTAAACAAATTGAAAATGCAAGATCAATTCAAATCAAATTTACCCTATAAACTACATGCTATGAAGAGTGAATGAGGGTTGGGAAATGATCAGGGGAGCATGTTGAGTGATTCTATGGAGTTTGTTTTTATGTTTGATGCTTGTGTGATGTGTTTCGAATGAAAATGCATAAGAGGCATAAACTTGGTGCTATGGCTTGGAGAGTGTTTCAGGCTTGTGTATGTGGTGTGTTATGTTGCATTTGGTCCACTTATCACTCTTGGATAGGTCAGGGGAGTGGGTGTGTCACTGTGGGATTGGTATGGGTCTTTATGCAAAAAGTCAAGATATTGTGTACCCTAGGCATGGCTCGGGTCAGAGGCAATCTAGAGGCTTGTCCTGCCTCAGCTTGAGTCAAGGATGGCCCTTGGATGATTCATAAAGGGCTGCAGCATTTGGATCATGAGTTGGAAAGATTTTTGCAACTTGACAACTTGTTACATCTCATGATTTTTGGCTATGTTTATGTGAGAACTCTTGCTGAATTTTTGGTGTGGCATGCTTCATTAGGTCATGGCAAAGTTTTGAAACCAGCTAGAGGTTAAACAAACCCTTTGAGAATCAATTTGCAAGAAATCCCTCTTTGCACTTTAATGAAGAATGACTTATGGTTACTTGAAAAACAAGGCATGGAAATGGGAAATTCTTTGGGCCAAACTGATTTTTAGACATTGGTTTATGTTTTTACAAAGATTATAAGTCACTTTGAGGTCTCATTTTGCCTTGGCAAGTGGTTTTGCAACTTTGCCTCTTTGGTACATAACTTGAAATTATGTGATTTTTCCCAACTTTGACAAACCATAACTTTTGATCCAAAATGAATTAGAATGAGTTCTTGTACTTTTTGAAAAGGGAATGATCCATTCTACAACTTTCATGACCAAAGTTTTCTCATTTGAGGCATTTTTGAACCAAAAAGTAAGGGTTGAAAAAGTTTCCCAAAATGGCAAGTTTCCATTACAAGTCATTTTCCCAAAAAGGCAACTTTGCAAATGGCTTGAAATTCTCCAATTTTGTGAACTTCTAACATCTTCTATTACCAAATAAAGATCATACACATTCAAAATGATGAAGAACACCCTTTGATTGGGTCATTGGGGGCCTCAGATGCCCTGATTTTGCACTGACTTGCTCAAGAAGTCAACTCTTGATTAGATGCCTTCCCCATGGAATTTCTTCATGAAAATTGATATTCATGATCCCTATACCATATAGAGACCAATAGAAACAATAATGACCAAAAAAAATTGGAGTTATGGCCTTTGAAACCAAAACCCTAATTCTAGGTCATCTGTGCAATTAAACCTGGCTCTGCTTCCATGCCATTCTCAGTTCTTGTTATTCTTTGACTTTCTTGACTTTGTGGGGATATAAGATGATACTTGAACATACATGGACCCCTTTTAAGTGATTGATGACCTTTGGGGTGGCTCAAATAGCTCTTGGATGGCTCAGATCACAAACCCTAGATGCAAATGACTTAGGAGCAATGCAGTGAAGCAAAAATGCAATATGAGAATGGTATAATTGAATTATGCATATGAAAAGATAACAAGCCATGGTGTGAATGGGTGAGGGCAAATTTGGGGTGTTTACACCCATGCCAAAGCGCAGCAAGTTTTCTCGAGTAGTGAGTAGCGTGTCTCACAATCGGTAAACTTTTTGCTAAGGTAATAAATGGCGTGCTCTTTTAGACCAGACTCATCCTGCTGACCCAACACACATCCCATCGATCCTTAAAGCACGGTAAGGTACATGATCAAAGGTCTCCCTGGTACCGGAGGCATGAGAATTGGAGGTTCTAGAAGATATTCTTTGATTCGGTCAAAGGCTTGCTGGCAGTCTTCATTCCATTTAATGGCCTGATTCTTCCTTAGAAGCTTAAAGATGGACTCACACGTGGCCGTTAGGTGAGAGATAAACCATGCAATGTAGTTTAGTCTCCCTAAGAAACCACGCATTTGCTTTTCAGTCTTTGGCTCAGGCATCTCTTGGATGGCTTTTACTTTGGCTGTATCAACCTCAATTCCCCGCTCACTAACAATGAAGCCAAGTAGCTTGCCGGAACAGACTCCGAAGGTGCACTTATTCGGATTCAACCTCAATCTGAACTTTCGGAGTTTGTCAAATAACTTGGCAAGATTGACCTAGTGCTCTTCTTCTGTTTGGTATTTTGCTATCATATCATCAACATAAACCTCAATTTCATGATGAATCATGTCGTGAAATAGCGTCACCATCGCCTGTTGGTAAGTGGCACCAGCATTCTTCAAACCAAATGGCATAACCTTATAACAGAAAGTGCCCCAAGGCGTGATGAAGGTAGTCGTTTCCATATCATCGGGAGACATCTTAATCTGGTTATAACCGGAAAACCCGTCCATGAAAGAGAACATAGAAAATTGAGCAGTATTATCAACAAGCACATCTATGTGAGGCAGAGGGAAATCATCTTTGGGACTGGCCCTGTTCAAATCCATGTAGTCTACACACATCCTGACCTTACCATCTTTTTTAGGGACCGACACAATGTTGGTAACCCACGGAGGGTTACTGGTCACAGCCAAAAAATCAGCATCAAATTGCTTTTGTATTTCCTCTTTTATTTTGATTTCCATATCAGGGCGTGTGCGCCTCAACTTTTGCTTCACTGGAGGGCAGTTCTCTCTCAGAGGCAACTTGTGCACCACAATGTCAGTGTCTAAACCAGACATATCTTGGTAGGACCATGCAAAGACATCAACATACTCTCAAAGCATAGCAATTAGGCGAGTCTTGATAGATTCTTCTAATGCGGCCCTGATCTTAACTTCTTTCTTGTCTTCTTCGGTACCCAGGTTTATCACTTCGACGACCTCTTCATGCGGCTGAATCATCTTCTCCTCCTGTTTAAGCAATCTGGCCAATTCTTAAGGTAGTTCGCAATCTTCTTCACCTTCCTCATCGGCTTGATAAATTGGATTGTCAAAGTCATACTCAGCCATAACAGGGTCGTCATTGATAAGATCTGGTGACGAGCACCTGCATGAATGGTGATTCATGCAAGGCTTTTTAGCAAAAACTTGAGAAAATGAGAAACATTGCCATTTTAAAACTTTTCTTTCTTTTTGAAAAACAAAAGCAAAAAATGAAAGACAAAGAACAACATGGATGAATGTGAAACGTCAGCTTTAGTTATGATTATGAATTGTGTTAGGAACAAAAGAACCCTTACAAAAAAGCTACTATGCCCCGGGAAAGACATATTGCTTAAGTACAGGAAAGACAAAAAACAAAAATTATTACTCTTCGAAGGAGGTGACTGAGATAAGCCTTTCAGATGTCCAATTGCTAAGTTGAGTCCCTGGAACAGCAGGCCTGATCCATTCATCTAAGTCACAATCACTATCAACTGCGTCATCCTGCACGGCACTGATGCTTCCATAATCCACCACTCCCGCACTCGTGAAAGTAATCGGGCTTTGACGACCTTTAGCACTCGGTTCAGATGATGACTGCCCAGGATGGTAACCAATCCCAAACATATCTTTCTTTTTTGGCACTTTCTACTGGACTGCCCCAACCTTCTCGCACCCCCGACTCTACCAACTCAAGAGTTTGCTTATAAGAGGCCATGGTAACCCCCTTCTTTGGTTCTTCAGGAGAAGCTGCCAATGCAGATGCTTGTTCAATCTTCAGGGGATCAAAAGCCTGACATGGAGTTTCAACTATTTCGCCATCCATCTCCACATACTTGAATGAAGCCAGATGACTAACAAAAATGTCTTCTTCCCCACTGACAGTTACAATTTGGCCTTCCCAGACAACCTTTAGCTTTTGATGAAGTGTGGACGATACTGCTCCTGCTGAATGTATCCAAGGTCTTCCAAGAAAACAATTGTATGCAGGCTGTATATCCATTACGTAAAATGTGGTATTGAAGATTTATGGACCTACTTTAATTGGTAACTCCACCTTCCCGAACACCGATCTCCTCGACCCATCAAATGCTCTAACTACCAGATCGCTAGGCTTTAGAACTACTCCATCGTAATCCAACTTCATAAATGCTTTCTTGGGAAGAACATTCAACGACGATCCGGTATCTACCAACACGTGAGAAAGTAATGCACCTTTACATTCTAAAGAGATATGCAGCGCCCGATTATGAGCACGCCCTTCAAATGTTAGATCCATCTGTAAAGCCCAATCAGTGGCTGGCATTGACACTAGATACCACTGTTTCCAACTGATTTACCAAAATATCCTGAGGCACATAAGCCTTGTTCAGAATATTCAAGAGAGCCTTCCTGTGGGATTCAGAACACATTAGCAAGGACAAGATGGAAATCTTCGGCGGAGTCTGCTGTAGATGGTCCATAATCTTGTAATCGCTCTTTTTGATAATTCTCAGAAATTCTTCAGCTTCTTTATCAAAGGTAATGTCTGGATCAGTTACTGGTGTGGGCTCATTGACAACCACTGGTTGCTTCCCTCTTGCTTTAGCCTGGGCTTCTGCGGTGTCTCTGGGTGGTATCACACTATTTCTTAGTGTTTCCGGCACAAATAACCTTCCACTTATAGTAAAGCCCCCTACTCCAACATTTTCTACCTGAGCTGGGGTTGTACTAGACGTGGCCAACTCTTGCTTCTGGCCGTTACAATACACTTTGCCACCATAATTCCAGGGAATGGCTTTATCACTCTGATACATTACTGGTCCTGCAGTGGTGATGGTTATCGGTGCCACTCTGGCCCGTGGAGGAACTTGAGATGGATCGTAGAAGATGGTTACTATGGAGTCTTCACTTTCTTTTACAACCTTGTCAAACTGCAACACTCCTTCATTAATCATGCTCTGGATCCCTGCTTTCAACTGCTCACAACCATTTGTAGCTTCAGCACATCCTGGACAATCAACTTCACACCCAGGAAAAACACCCTTCCGTGACAAGAAAACTTTAACAACACTCAATGGAATCTGCAGGTCGTTGACGTCACACACCAAGTTTAGATTCTCTCCTTCATCAACTGCCCCAACCGTACCTCCGTGAGGAGGCATGGGATTCTGAATTACGTTAGGAGTAGGAGCAAAGTTGATTTCTTTGGAATCTACTAGGTCTTGGACTACATACTTCAAGGATTTGCAGTTTTCCGTGGTATGTCTGGAGGCTCCGGAATGAAATTCAAATCTAGCGTTCGTATCGTAACCTTCAGGAAGTTTCCCCGGCTTCAGGGGTTGCAAAGTTCTGAGCTGAACCAACTGGAGTTGAGGAGATTCTTCAGAAGTTGTGAATAGGACATAGGTGGAGTTTCAAACTGCCTTTCTTTGGTCCTCTGATAATAGTATGGACGGGGAGCTCTTTGTTGATACCCTTGTGAGCGTTGTGGCTGCGGTGGTTGGACTTGCTGTTGAATAGGTTAAGCTGAGATAGTGACAGGGGCCACTTGCTGATAAAACCCCATGTTACTTCCTCCTCTCTGCGCGTAAATTGCCTCGGTCTCTCCTTCTCTCCTCTTCACGGAGGGTTTCTTGATACCAGAATTTGAAGCGCCCCCGTTCTGAATCTTCCCTTGCTTGATCCAACTTTCTATCCTCTCGCCAGTCAAGATGATATCTGAAAATCCACTTGAGGAACATCCGGCTAGCCTCTCTATGAAATGCCCAGGGAGGGTATCCAGGAACAGGTCTACCAATTCTCTCTCTAGCAAAGGCGGTTGCACTCTAGCGGCCACTTCACGCCACCTTTGTGCGTAATCTTTGAAGCTCTCATAGTTCTTCTGAGCCAGACTCTGAAGTTGAGTGCGACTGAGCGCCATGGCGATATTATCCCTATACTGCTTGAGGAATGCTTCTCCCAATTCCTTCCAGTTTCTTACAGAGCTTCTCTCTAGCTTCATATACCATTCCAAGGACCCTCAGGAAAGACTGTCCTGGAAGTAGTACATCCAGAGCTTTTCATCCCTAGAAATTCCTACAAGTGAGTTTTAGGGCAGGAGCTACCGTTATACTTGTCAAAAGTAGGCTGCCTGAATTTGTGAAGAATAACCACCCCGGGGACTAGGCCCATGTCAGACACATCTATCCCCAAAGTGTCTCTACACTCGAGGGCTTTAACTTTCTCAGCAAGCATAAAAAAGTCTTGAAGATTTCCTTCTCCACCAAACCCCATGTCGTTGTTAAGAGGAGAGAACTGATCCTCCTGTCTGTCTTGTACCGGAATGAAAGTTGTTGTGACCTATTCTGGAACTTGAAGTCCACCTGGGCCATTGTTGGTGTTGGGAGGAGTCACTTGCACGTCAGGAGCCCTTGAGTTGCATTTCTTAACTCTTGTTGTCCTTGAGCCATCCCTTGCATCATGACCATGAATTCTCCCATTCTGGTGCGAAACTCATTAAACTCGGTTTGCATAGCGTCCATGACTGTCCTCTGGTTGCTGCGAGTTGCGTAGCGATGTGGGATATCTTGTCAGAGATGCCGAGTCTTGGCAACTCTCGCAATCTTTGCCTAAAACACAGATAAGTTAAGCATCCTGTAGAAAACCTGCAAAAACAAAGAAGAACGTGCAAATGATGTGTATGCAATGCAATGTGTTCCTTTTATCCTCAAGGGTTTTTCCCTTTTTCTCGTCCTGATATTAGGAGAATAATAATTGGGAACAAGACCCATATGATGTTCAAATAACATGATGGTTGTGGAGAATTGGTGCTTATTACCCCGTGTCGGTGCAACAGATAACAAACAAGAGATTCAAAGTAAGTCAATCACATAAACTGAAGTTTGAAACAACAAAGTCCCCGAAGGGTTCCAATTAAAAGAACAACAAAGTATATCAATAAAAGGAATCCCACAACAATTTTGTGGGTAATCCAAGTACAATAGCATGAAACTAAACTCTAGGGAGCTCTAAGTCTTGCAACCTCCAGCTAAGACGCTTGACATTCTGGAACAACTGAGCTATATCCGGATGATCAGGCTCCTGGATGAGTCTCTGGATGAGGAGATTCCTTAGATCAAAGGAAGCATGTAACTCTTAAATCTGCTGCAGGAAAGCCTTCTCATTCTCTTTGCTCGGACCCGACTCGGCCTTTGACTTCTTCACATCAGCATGAAGCTTCAGCTCTTCAACTTCTTTCTGGACATCTTCAGCTATTTGTTGACTCTTTGTCATCTGATGAAGGTATTCTCTCTGTTGCTCTTATGCCTTCTGAACTAACCTCCCTTGCTCAACCAGGGCATCCTGAAGGTTTTTGATCTTCAATTCGAATTCAGCCTCTACCTCCTTTTGCTTTTTCTGATTATCGCTCCACTTCTCTTGCCAAAGTGTGATGGCTTCATTAGCCTCATTCAGTTCTTTCTTATCCTTTCGGCGCTGACTCGCCTTGTGGATCTCAGCCAATCCTCTCTTCCTAAAGTATAATTCTCTTTCCTCAAAGTCCTTATGCTTAAGCTGATCAGTCTCCTCAGCTCGGAGAGCTCTATCCTCTAACTGCTGGTTCTGAATCATCAATTTCTGATAAGAATTGTAAGCCTCCTGATTCTCAACTCTAAGCTGCTTGATCAAAGTTTCCAATTTTTGGTAATCTTCCAAAGGCACTGTGGTAGGTGGTGGTAACGGTGCAGAGAAAGGGATTAGAGTTAATTGAGCTTTCTCCCTTACCCAAGTTTCAAATTCGGGAAACATTTGATTATTACTCCTGCCCAAGTGTTCTATACCCTTTCTATTAATCAATTTCCAAGCACCTGCAGCTTTTCGAACCAATGGGAGATTGTCCTTCGCAGGGAAATAGAAAGTCTGAGTCAGCTCCGAATCTTTGGGCACATTCTTTAGAGCGTATCCTAATTGTCTTCTCAAGAGTATGGGGTTGTAATTAATGCCCCCGACTACTCCTAAGAGGGGAACATTAGGATACCCTCCACAACAAGAGATGAGCTCTTTCCCTTTTAGCCTTAAGGTGAACCATCTAATGTCTTTGGAAATCAACGTGCTTAGCTTTTGCAACCAGATTACTTTGGGATCAATGAATATTCCAGTAATGGGGGTGTGTCTCATAAACCATGTGTAGAATAATGGGGCACAACACCTAACCAGGCCACCTCGTCTCTTCTCATTCTTATAGTGTACTGAATAATACAAATCTCCCAAGAGAGTGGGTACGGGATTTGTCATCACAAACAAATGAATGTCATTTATATCCACGAACTTATCCATGTCAGCAAACAATACTATCCCATATACAAATAATGCCAAGATGGCGCAAACTGAATCCCACTGTTTTTCCACGACACGTTCTTCAGCTCTTCTGACGAGAAACTCTAAAGGAAAACCAAGTACGCCTGCCTTGGTGGCAACCAAATTAGCAGATATCTCTGACAAGCTCAAATAAAGAGCTTTAGCGATGTCAGCATGAGTCGGTCTTGTCATCTCTGAATTGAAAGGAATTTGATCTTTGATAGGCACTCCCAAAATCTCAACATACTCTTCTAGCAATGGACCTAGCTGGAAATCAGGAAATGTGAAACATCAGAGTCTAGGGTCATAATACTGTAGCAAGGTATGGATGGCGCTTCTTTGTGAACTATCCAGATTGAACACCATGTCCATAATATCACCATATCGCTCTTTGAAAAATCCGAAATGACCCGGGGTAATAAGAGACACCATTTGTTTGAGCAAATCCACCTTGGTATCAAAAAATATGTAGAAAACATTCTTCTTTCTGATATCTTCCATCTTTGAAGCAAGTATACGACCAGGAACTAGGAGTAGTGTGAACCCTGAGAATAAAAAGAACACAAATGATTAATGATGTTATGTGTAGCGGTAAAAATCATGAGTGTAAGTTATTAGCTAACTTAACTCAAGGTAAACAGAGTCTCCACCGCACTTTTATTTTATTCCAAGAGGAAAAGGAAAAAAGAGCGAATAAAATCCTAATGAATCTAAAAGAAAAAAGCTAAAGAAACACAACAGAGAACAAGTAAGGGGATAGATTACAAATTGGGAAGGTTTTACGCACCCAAAATGTCCGTGGTACTCCACGGGAGCCCTTTGAAAAATTTACTGCTTTTGGTTTGAAAATGGTTTGTAAAATGTGATTGGAGGGATGAGAAAAGAATTATTTTTTAATATTTTTGTTTGAATAGACGATCGTCTCATGCCTACGTACCCACAAAGTGCAATGCAAGATCAAAACCTCGTAGTTCGTGGTACAAAATTTGAAAAGAAGTAATGGGTTGAGTTGATTTTAAAATGTAAAGATAAGTCGTCATTCTTTAGCGAATAATTCCGCTAGAAAGAATGAATCATATCTAAACATATGAAAAGAAAAGTGCACGAGGGCACAAAAATAATTGAGTGAGTTTTGAATGTTTTAAAGTATTTTGAAAAAGAAGTTTCGATATGCTTATGTGGTTTAATATTTATTAAGAAATGAAATGAAAAGGTAAAATCGCTTGACCTAAGTCAAGGTTTGATTGTGAAAACGTTTGAAGTTTGAAAACAACGAAGATTTGAAAATAGGGAGAAGATTTGAAAATTTAAGAAGTGGGAGGAGATGAAGGGACTATCCTAAAACTTGAAAGTAAAAGTTAAGAGAAGGGCGATCAAACCGTATGGTGAACATTCTTCAAAGCAAACAGATTTCCATCTTCATAAACAAAGGAACTAAATTGAGGCCAAGGTCTTCAATCGATAATAACTTGAGCAAAGGGAAAGATCTTAAAATCTAAGTCCAAATTCCAAGTCCAATGCTAAGGATAGTGGCCATAGTCCAAGAATTAAAATCATAAGTTTTTTTAGATGTTTGATCCGTTATTAATGTTTTTGTGTCCAAATGGACAAAAGAAAAATAACAAGCATAACAATATAAACATAAACAATATGGTGGATGATATAGTATAATAAGAGTATAATAAAAGAGATAAGGAGCGAGAGATTGAAATAAAGAGGATAAGGTGCGAGAATGAATTAAAATGTTAGTATATTAATAGTATAATAATATTTACATAGAAATTGTATGATGAACTTAATCAAACACAACCACAAAAAGATAACCAAAAATCGAGAGGCAACCGGATCCAAATGGATCTTATTCTGAATTCGAGACAAGTTTAGGTCTATGTTAAGCAATTGCCGAGTAATTTACGAAGTAATTACCCTACAAATGAGGTCGGCCACCACCAATTAAGGTGGAAAATATTTGTGCTAATACATGTTAGAGAAATGATATTATGGATCATTCTCCGAAAACATGTCGCACGAAAAGAAAAAATAACGGTCTAATCTTAATCGAGATTTCATATTGAATTATCGAATGCAACCTATCAATATCCCAAAGTATGGAGAATGATCCAAATGATCATTCATCCATAGATTTGAAATAATGAAGTTTAAACATCTTCGAACCAATAATCGCGAATCGGAGATCTCATCGACCAAAAAGAAATAAGATGAAAGAAGATGGATCTACCATCTAAGATCCATAAAAAAACAACAAATTAAAAATCAAGAATAAAATGGATATAAACCATAAGAAATTCAAATAATCAAGTATTTCTATAACTTCTTTCAAATAGAAGTAACAAAAAAAATTGAAAATTCTAAAAAACATTTCTAATAATAAAAGAAAATAATAAACCATTAAAGACAAATATGACCTAGAAACAAAATACTAAAAAAACAAAAATTAAAAAATGCAATAAACTCTATAAAGAGTCATCGCATGAAATGGAAGGTGCTATTAGCAGTTTTGGATCAAACAAATACACCATAAGCCCAACATCAATGACTCATGCTTGTAAAAACTCATAAAGAAAGAAAATGAAAAAAAAAACGCAGAATCCTCTTCTTCTTCCTTAACACAGCGCCGCCGCTGTTCATTCAATAACAATCGGACGGAAAATAAAATCGCCGCCGCTCATCTACTCACCGTCAATCGCGAATCTTCGGCCAACACAACACCAAATTCTCTCTTCCTTGAGGATTTCGCAGACAACCTCCCTCTCACAATCTCAGCCTCTTCTTCTTCTTTCTCAATCGCGAACAGCAAAAGGGGAAATTGAAGAGGTTTTCTGATGGGTTTGGTTTAGGGATTTGTTAAGATGAGTTGAATAATTGATGAGGGAATTGAAAATTTGATTCTGATTTTGGGCAGGGATTTAGGAGGCTTTTTAAGCTTTAAAAATGATAGAGGGAAAGGCTTCATTTATAGAAGAATTGGGTGAGTTTTTGAAACGAAATCAGATGTCGTTTAGGAGATTTGAGTGTTGCGTTTTTGTGCGTTTTGAACTGATAAGGAACGCGTGCTCCTTGCTGACTTTATCAGCCTGCATTTCATTTGAATGGTCTTGCGTTTTGGTTGCTGCATGATGTTCGTTTTCGTTGATGTTCGTGTGTGCAGCTTGCTTTCCGTGTGCGTTTTGCTGCGTGAACTTGGCTCTGCGTTTTGCCTCAGATTGCTTGCATTTTGATGTCATGTTGTTTGTGTTGTTCATGGGCTTGTGCAGCTTGGCTGGGCCCGAAGATGTCACGTGCTGTTGATGTTTGGATGAAGGAAGCTAATGACATGTTGAATGAGCGTTGCGTTTTGCGTGTGTAGGCTGTGAACGGCTTGATGGCTTGGGAAGCTTGGTTGATGGTAGTTGTGTTGGGAGTTCACGTGTTGCAGCTGATGGAATACATTTGATGTTGGCTGAGATTTTTTTGTATGGGTTGATGGGCCTCAATGGCTTGTCAATTACCAACCTTTTTTGGATAAAAGAAATGGACTAAAAACAAAATTCAATGGGCTTATGGAAGTTCTGAAGAAAGAACAAATTTATGAAAAATGAAATATTAAAAATGGATAACAAGAAATTAAAGATAGTAATGTATATAAAATTGGATGTTAATAAAATAGAAAATTGAGAATTAAAATGAAATTTGAAGAATTAATATGGCATATGAAAAATCGGAAAATAAATGGTTTTATTGAATTATGACCATTAAGAATGGAATGATTAAATCAAAGAGAGAAAACAAATGGGTAATGGATATATTTTTTTTTGTTGTAAAAATGGATAAAATCGAAAAAAAGTTTATAGGTAGAAATGTTATTGGAAATTGATAGTGAATATTTGGAATAAATCGGATAATGGAGATAGTCACAGAAGAAGGGTATGAATTGATTTTTTTTATAAAGGAAATGAGCGAGCTACCATCACACGCCCACAACCATGACACCTCGATTTTTCGGCCAAGCTTACACTGCTTCCACAAAACCATTTGATTAAACTAATCACGAACTACTGAGTATCTTGCAACTTAAACCACAAACACTTGAATCGTCTAAAATTTTCCCTGATTATTCGAATCCATGCTGAGGAAAATAAATCCACAGATGAATCACTGATGAACTGAAAAACTTCTAATAAACCTGCAGATTCGACTCAAGCTACATATGAACCACTGCTTGAGAAACTAATGATTTTAGCACGCAACACAGCTTAAACTTTTGAATACGCCCTGTCTGGGAAATGAACCTCTGTCACAACTAATTTGCAGTTGAAACAATCTTCTGATAGTTTGACCATGATTAGGTCAAACATCCATTGAATCAAATCGTGAACTGAACAACCACACTTAACTTCAAAACATTGTGTTGTCTTTGTAAACCTGCAACACATAGAAGAAGAAGAGGCAAATTGCAACATATTTTTTGGATTTTTGTTAGTGATTATTAAACCTAAAAAAATATAAAGAAAAAATAAAAACAAAAGCAATGGTGATCCCCTGCAAAATGTAAACCCTGCATCTGAGAAGAACTGAGAAGTTGGTGCGATCTTTTTTGTATGCAAGATGCAGATGAAATGCGAAGAAATCTTAGGGCAAAAATTAGGGTGTTACATTATGATGCTTATGCAAGGAGAGGCATGTGATCAGTGAAGTGTTTGTGATGTGCCAATCATATAATCAGGTGTCGGTGCAAGGCCACAATATCAACATATCACAATAACAATCCCTCTGATTCAGGATCCATATCTTAGAACCAGAGAACCAGATCACAAAACTGAACCAATGGCAACGCGGGTATGCTGAAGGTCTTAGGGTTCCTGCAAACCTGTAAACCCCTCAAAATCTCACGGGTGTGCTACTCGGGTCAACATCACGGACTCTCAAAGCAGAATAACAATAATACGTTCACCATTTCCGAGAAATGGCTCATGACCAAATTAGGGAATCGGTTTGGCATTATGTACTACTCAGGGAGGCCTCAGTTGAGTCCGGAAAAACAAGCATCCCTCATAAGTCCCCAGCTTCAAGCTCTGAATCGAGAAACAATAGTACATTCATCCTGAAGGGTACAATACTATCGTCATACGAACAGTTTGCTTTAACTGGATTCCTAAGAGAGAACCAGGCCATCCTATGCGAGTTCCCAATGGACCCTCGGATGCGAGTGGGTTTGCTAACAAATATGGTCTTCCACTGTCATCGTTGGAGAGGGGTGTTCCCATTAAGGTCCTCGAAGATCGGTCACCAGATGCACATAACTATCAAGGTCGTACCTTGAAGTGGGGTAATCCCCACACAAAATAGTTCAAAGACGGTCGCAATCTGGGTGTGGATCACATCGCCACTCATCATGGTGAGATGCCATAGAAGTACAATGTCTGTCCATGCTAATCCTATAGTGCACTCAAGCCGGGTATTTGGTTTATCTCACAGTAATTCTCATCCCACAGAAAAAATGAAAATCAGCACAGCCAGACAATCCAGTATAATATGATGCATGGAAAATAAATACTGAAAGCAGTAAATAAATGAGGTAAAGTAAAGTTGTAAAGTAAAATTGTAAATGAAAACAATAAAGCTAAACTAAAGCACACAACAGCAAACAGATAAACACCCAAAGAAACAAAACCAAGCAGGCGCTAGGAGTGACTCTACAAGGGAAACCAGAGATTCTGGGTTCGATCCCCAGCAGAGTCGCCAGCTGTCGCTCCCAGGATTTTCATCCTAGTACAAGCGCGAAAGTGGCACGGAAAAGGTAGAGTCGCCATCCAGGCATTTTTATCCCGGGAGAATGGGAAAAGGTAATGCAGCACAAACCTGAGGAAGAAGGAAAGGACAAGGCCTTGCGAACCAAAGATCTGGGTTCGGGAGTCGGTTACGACCTGGGAAGGTATTAGCACCCCATATCGTCTGTCGTACCCAACAGGATCCACGCTTGTTTGTTTGCTTCAAAGGGTGAGAAAATAAAGTTGCTGCTGAATAAAACTGCTACTGGAACTGGAATGAAAGAAAGGGAACTAGAAAAGACAGAACAAAAATAAAGAATGGGGAAAATGTAGGGAAAATAAAGAATGTGCTCGAACGGGCCCTACCCCGCTGCCTACGTACCTCATCGGGAAAATGAGGATCAGAGTCGACGTAATTCGCCTAACTAAGGCGGGAACTATTTGTTTGTGTTTTTTAATGCTGGAACTGCGCATGTCTATGCTCAGGTGTTGCAGGCTCGTCTGGTACGAGTGGGTTTACCGTCTTGCATGCGAGACAAGTCGTCGCGAGTTCGCGTTGTGAATGAATGAGATGAGAAAAGAATTTCCCGCAGGATAGTTGCTTATTGTTTGTTTTTGTCTTTTATGAGAAGTGTTTTGAATTTGTTTGTGAACATTCTCATACCAAGACCTATCCATCGTGGTAAATACTTAAACCTCGCCCCAAAACAGGATGCGTACAAGTACTCCGCAATAAAGTCTCATGGCGTATAAGAACGTTCAACCTTTATTAGGTATTTTATTATTTTCTTCATGAGATGAGAAAGAAAGTCTCAAGTTGAAAAAGGTAAAAACTAAGGGACTAAGACTCAATCCTAATTTTAGTTATTTATTCAAAAGTGGTCCTAATGGTTTATGTGGTTTTCTAAGCCTAATGAATAAAAGGGAACTAGAAAACTACTAGAATTCAACTTACTTCCTAAGGAAGTTAAGTCTATTCTAAGAAACATGAGGAAGCCTATACAAGTGGGAAATTCAAGTAACAAGGCAAAAGCATTAAAATTGAAATAAGAAATAAATTCTAAAAAATGAATATTAAGGCATAAAACTAAAAGCAAGCCTAAACTTCACCTAAACTTATTTATTGAAAATTCTAAGCCTAAGTCCTAAAACTAAGGGAATTTATTTAATAACACTATTCTAAAATCAGTAACTAAACTATACTAAATCATTATAATATCCTACGATTAAACCTAATTAAGCTAATCCTTAATGAAACATAATATCCTAAGCTAAACAAAATGGATTTACAATGTAACAATGACCTAAAGATTAATGCACTAAAAATAGTAAAAGTCCTGGAAAAAATGTGAAATTAATTCTCTAGGGTCCTTAACCTGACTATAGTATTGTGCAAAAAAGTATCCTAAAAATTCAGAACCTAACTATGCCTAAAAGTAACTTAAATCCACCTAAGAATTAACCACAATTTTACATGAATTAAGCTACCAAAACAGTTGATAAAATGACCTAAAAATCTACTAAAAAAATCCTAAGTCTTATTATCAGTCCTCTAATCATAACAAAAAGAATGGGCTAAAACTCCTACAGGAAATGGGAGAAATAAAATGAACAAAATAAAGCGTAACTAAAAGAATTCAATAAAATGCTAATTAAGTGGAAAATCGAAATTAAATCGAAAAAACCCAAAATTCAAAAAGTAAAAATGTCACAAATTTCTAAATTGAATTAAAAACCTACTGGAATTTTTATAGAATTTTATCAAGCATTTTAATAATTTTTATGGATTTATTTCTAACTATACTAAAACAAAAATTTATAAAGTAAAAAAATAAAAGAAGGTGTGCAAAAAGTGACTTTTTCAGTTATTATTCCAATTGGGCTTGATAAGGGGGTGTAAAAAGCAGAATAACAAGGCCCATTACGCAAGAATTTGGGACGCATGCTATGGACACTCAGTCAATTATTTTGACTTTACTACGGACCGTTAGATATGTCTTCTCATTGGGTACTCTCATCATGCGGATCATAAAGCCAAGGAACATGGGAACTTATGGTGGAAGACATGCATGGGATTGGCCGCAGGAATAGCCTACCGGACGGTGACAAGTGTCACCGCCGGTGTGGCTGGGGAATCCAAATCTTATCCTCTTAGAATCCCTAACGGTAATAATTAAATGGGATTTAATGGATTAATGGCTCTTAATTCTTTTTAATTTTCTCAACATTCTCTTGAAATCCTCCTAATCCTTCTATTAATTACTTTTCTTATGATTAACAAATAAAAACAAAGAAAAAGACACAAAAGGGGCTGAAGAAACAAAATGAAACCCTAAGCTTCTTCTTTCTCTCTTCCGCCACCATCTCACTATCGCCTCCTCCATCTTCTTCAAATCCGCCACCACCATCAACACCATCTCCCACCGCCTTATCCTCTTCCGGAATGCAAATGAGACTCGGAAATGCAACCTAACTCTATTCTAACTCTCAAATCCGAAATCAAAACCCCAAAATCATACACAAATTAACTATAACAAACACAAACTGAACACGAACAAAAACGGAAACCCTAAGTTTCTCCTCCATCTTCCTTACGCCGCCACCGACCACATCAACACCTCCTCCGCTCACCGCGACTCTCAAGATCGTAGCCAAAATGACGCAGGTCAAAATAACGGTGCTAACACCTCACCGAATCCAACACAACAAGAATATCCAAGAATGAGGCGAAATGATTTGCACCTTGATTGCCGAAGATGAAGACACTTACAATGCTTTGATGACGAACAAGACAGTATTTCTTCAGGTATGAACTTCAAACCTGCTTCTTATCCCTCTTTTTCTTCTCTGCTTGATTTATGAATCCCTATTGAATCCGGACGCGATGACTCCTTGTAGGTTGAAACGTATCTGACGGCGGAAAGAGGCGTTGGCGAAGGTTTTCAAAATTGATGCTGATGGAGACTTGAAGAAGAAGAACCGAATTGCTTCGAAAGAAGGGCTATGTTTTTGAACCTACACTCAGTTATTCCATTATCCTCTCTGCTATTCTCACTTTGTTGTTCTACATGGGATCGAAGGTTATGAATGTTGATGAACATTCCACATTGAAGATGATGGTGGCTATTGCTTGAAGGAGAGATTGTTGACGAAGTTATGAGAGTGCCAGATGGAGTTTGTTGTGATTGATCGAAAGAGATTGCAGAGGTGGAGATTGAAGAGGTTTGGAATGAGGAATTCGGGGGAAAAAGTGGTTGAAGAAGAAGAAGGATGAGGAAGTTGTAGGAGATTGAAGGAGTGAAGTTGTGTATGAGATGAATGAATTGTGAAGAAGAATAAATAATTGTGAAGAAGAGATGAAATTATGGTGAGGGATTGATTTATAAAGGATGTTGGATGAAGTTTCCAGAAGAAATTTTGTTGTAAGTTTGTTATTTTTCTGTTAGAAATTAGTTATGAAATCGGTTAGGGTTAGATTTTTTTGATTTTCTGTTATTTGCTTGTGAATGTTTTGGTCTTCTGGAGTTTAATAATATTTGTACGCGTTTTTATTGATTTCACAGGTTTTCACTTATTGTTGAATCCGATCGATGAAGGAGTTCTGATGTTGCGATTGGGGATGAAGAGTTGAATGGCTGTTGAGAATTCCAGAAAACTCATATTCAAGAGGGTTTTGGAGTCAATTTCGAGATTCACGAGATTTTCTGTTATGTTATTTTTCCACATCCTCCATTGTTATGTGATCTATTGTTGCTTTCTTTTTGCTATTTGAACTTGCAGGATTGCTTTTATTTTCGAATTAAAGATTGAAGTGAGATCAATGCAAATTTGATGAAGTTTGTCGATTGTTTTGCGGCGTCTGAAATTTGCAAAATGAATACTCCTCTTGTTGTGAGGTATTGAAGTTGAATGCTGTGAAGAGATTGAAGATCATTTGGTTGCTGAATTTATAGATGGCACAGTGATGTTGATGACAATGATTGAAGAAGCTGATTGCGGGTTCGAAGAATTGATGATGATGATGATGACGCATCATTGGTGATAAAAAGTTCTCTCACGAAGTACACATTGACTATTCTTCACTGTCTCTACCATATCCGAATTCAAAGCATGAGAACATCAATGTATATCACGTTGGCTCTCTTTTCTTCTTCATCTTCTGGTGTGAATAGCAATCCGACGTTGTTGTTGTTGAACAACGTTGCTATAGATAGATGCGCTTGTTTTCATTGTGCGGCGATGAAAGTTCCATGGTGATTATGCTTTCTTGCTGAGTTATTGTTGTTGTTGATTTTCAGATTCGGTTCGGCTTCTCTTGATGAAAATGATGCAACTTGGATCTTTTCTGCAGGTTATCATTGAAGCGTGTCTAGATCAAGATTGATTGTTCTTGAGTTTTTGATGCTTGAAGACGTATGATTGGAGATGATTGAAAGAGAGTTTCCACTGAGTTTTAGAACTCAACTCTATTATATTTTGTTAGAGTTTATATGTCAGTTTGTGATTCCATTCAGTTTTTCTCAATCTCCCTTGTTATCTGTTAGTGATTTCTCTAGTGTAACCAATATTGTGTAACTGTAATTCTTCCCCTGAACTTTCTTTTTTCCTTTGCTAAAATTTCAGGTTGTAATAACATATGAGTTTTCTTTCATTCTCTCTGAATTTTTGTAATCAAATGAGAGGACTCGTAAGTTTTGTGTGTGTAACTTTTTCCATAATTGATCTCACCCCCTCTCTCTCTCTCATTATCTTGCTGATGGACAAAAAATGATAAAATTGAACTTAACAACATCCCCACAACAGCATAAACCATACCAAATCGGACAAACCATTGGAATTCATAGATGTAGAATTTAATCTTAATTCCAAGCAAACTCATCATAGAGCACCAAGCCGAAAACCTCAACCATATGTGATAGATATTTGTAGCTATTTGACCTTAAACAAGACCTCTTGACTTTGGAATCCTTCTCAATCAACCTTATTCGGTAGATACACAAACCTAAAATTATCAAATGTGAGATATCAATCACCGAATTATTAACCGCACATGGAATGTAAGCACCAAAGTCATTTTGAATTGTTCTTCTCTGGACTCCATTTTCAAACAGTTGACAATACCAACTTGCCTTGACTCATATTATTGCATGCGACCCAACAATCTTAATCACTATCTTAGAGAACAGAACCATTCAAGATACTAAAATCCTAATGAGAATCCCTCTTGAGTTATATTGAAATAAGCAATTCTAGACTCGTGTGTCGTGACGAAACTCAGTTTAATGCATTATTACACCTTGAACTCACATCTAGTAGACTCCTGCACTTGACACTAAGCTTATGCTTGGAATTATTTCTTGAAAATTCAAATTGATGAAGTTGGAATTTCATTGCAAACTGGCAATGGATATTTGAAGATTAGATTCAAAAGCCTCAAATTAAACAATTGAATGATACTCCTTAAAATCTTCAACTCTCGATGATAACCAACTTGTACCCTAACCTCAATGAATTGTATCATAAGTAAAGATCATTTGAAAGAATACCACTGAATGAGGCACGACTTGGATTGTTGAAGAAATGAACTTTAAACTTTAGTCTTTTCAATTGAACAAATGAAGAATCTATAACCCTCAATACCTTTGAGAAATCTTTGAAGAAGATAAACTCGATAGAGACCAACCTTGTATCTGGATGACTCTTGGCATAAACACTCATGATGATGAGATTTCACCCTTTGTCTCGATATTGAGTGAAATAACTAGATAGGTCGCCTCTGAATAAGAAAATTGAGATCACAAGAAAGTGTTTTGATCCCATGCCTTAGGAGCCAATGAAATTCATGATTGTGATGTTAGGACCTAATGGAGAGATGCAAATGAAATGTGAAGCGCAAGCCAGTTAAGACGGAAAAGAATGAGGGCAAATTTTGAGGTATTACAAAATGCATGACATTACACGATATTTAATGTAATATCTGGTACAAATGAAATTCTATCACCCAAAATTTACAAAAAAATACTAACAAAGTCTCTTAGAAATAACATAGATCTCACCATTAAACAATTAATTCTTTAGTTTGACAAAATTTAAAAAAAAAATTAAGAAGATGTTTATTTAACTAAAATGGATTAATACCATAAAAATCATGTTGACTGACACAACATGTTACTACACTGTACTTACTATTTGTGTTTTCATGTAGGAAAAAAAATAGTATGTAATCTAAGAAATAATCAGAGAATAAAAAGAAGAGAAACAGAGACGAAATCGATGGAAAAAATAAAAGCAATTATGATATTGCTTTCTTAGCAATTCAAACTTACTCTCTACAGATATTCAAACTCATATATTTATAATCCCTTTATTGTCTTTTTCATATTACTAATTTGGACATTATTTTTAAAATAATATATATATATATATATATATATATATATATATATATATATATATATATATATATATATATATATATATATATATATATATATATATATATATATATATATATATATATATATATATATATATATATATATATATATATATATATATATATATATGTGCGAGCGTGCGTGCGTGCGGAGAGTTCATCTTTCGAAAATTAGTTGAATGAATTATCCAATCAACATTTGCATAGTTAAAATTCATCACCACTCCTATCAAAACTGACACAACATGTTACTACTTCATTGTACTGTTTGTTTTTTCATGTAAAAATGAAAAACAATATTGTAAAAAATAACCAAAGAATATATACGAAATGAATATAAAAAGAAAACAAAATATGACATTTCTTTTTTAGTAATTGAAACAAAATCGGTGCACATATTCAACTTGCTTCAGACTATATATATATATATATATATATATATATATATATATATATATATATATATATATATATATATATATATATATATATATATATATATATATATACATACATACATACATACATATATATATATATATATATATATATATATATATATATATATATATATATATATATATATATATATATATATATATATATATATATACATACATACATAGATACATACATACATAGATACATACATACATAGATATACATATACATAGATATATATACAGCAACAGCCAAAATGATAAAGCAGAGAAGAAGTAAGGAGGTAGGAGAGATAAATATCAATATACAAGTAGGAGAGGAGAGAAATATTTAAGAACGTACCTGCCCCATTGAAGGATCTCTAAGAGTTAATTTTTGAAACTCTAAAACACGATCTAAACCAATGACCATGTCCCGCTTTACTCTTGTACCTGACTGAAAGGTGTTGATTTGTATTCTCATTGAATGATCTTTGAGAGGTAATTTGTATATTTCTTGTTTCTAACTCCTTATTCTTATTCCTCAAAATAACTCACCACCACTCACTCAATAGAACAAGAAGGAAGACACTATGTTTGAGAATGAACATTCCGAAGACATTTAGCGAGAAGAAGAAGAACAACAAATATCACATGAGGAGTAGGAAGACATAGAAGAAGGAGAGGCAGCGTTCACACCAACTCCGCATTCGGTTCTACTCCAGTTGTTGAATGCTTATTACGCTATTTCCT
>OZ014523.1:402551345-402653845 GCA_963966055.1 Lathyrus aphaca | reverse complement strand
GATAAATGCTTATTTACCACTAGGCAAATATGAATGCTTAGTCAAATTTATAACATTTATAGTAATATTAACTTAATAACACGAATTATTATAACATTTAATATTAATATAATTTAATAACACAAATTATATGCCACAATATTCTAAAAAAGAGTGTAAATAAATTTATAAATAAAATGCAATATGTAAAAGAAAAATATATTTATTATTGTCGCTCCCCGGATTTCCATCCTGGTACAAATGCGAAAGTGGCGCGGAAAAGAAAAGAGTCGCCAGCCAGGCATTTTTATCCCGAAGGAATGGGAATGCTAATTCTGCACAAACCAGAAGAAAAGAAAAGGAAGGACATGGATCCTGCGAACCAAAGAGACTGAGTTTGGGAGTCGGTTACGACCTGGGAAGGTATTAACACCCCAGATCGTCCGCCGTACCCGACGGGATCCACGCTTGCAAAGAAACTGTTTCAAAGGGTGAAGAAATGAAAGCTGCTGCAAAGAAAATGAACTGAAACTGAACTGGGTAAAAGAAACGAAAAGGGAAATGAAAAAGAAATGAAAAGGAAAAATGTAGGGAAAATAAAGATTGTGCTCGAACGGGCCCTACCCCGCTGCCTACGTACCTCATCGGGAGAATGAGGATCCGAGACGATGTAGTTCCCCTAACTAGGGGTGGAAAAAATTGCTTGTGTCTTAAAGCTTGAACTGCCTAAGTTAATGCTCAGGTGTTGCAGGCTCGGACGACGAGTGCATTACCGTCTTGCAAAATGACAAGTAGGAGCAAGTTCGCGTACGGAGCGAAGGAAATGAGAAAAGAATTCCCGAAGGAAAGACGCTTATTGTTTGTTTGTGTTTTTTAGAAGCTTTTTATGAGTGAAGTTTGCATAGGTAAGTGTACCTAAGTCTTACTTATTGGGATGTATACGTCTCACATCATCCCGAAATGGAATGCATAAGAGGCACACCTATCTATGGAGGAAATCCCCAAATCTAGTCCCACAAGTGAAGGCTCAGACACACTGACCTATTAACATTTATTAAGTATTTTTTGTGATTTTTGATTAAGAAGTGTTTTTTATGCTTTTTCTTTGTGAAGTAATCTCATGCTAAGACCTATCCACCACGAGGGATGACTTACACCTCGCCCCGAAACGGAACGCGTGCAAGTATCTCATAGCAAAGTCTCATGTCACATGAAAAGAATCAACATTTATTAAAGTGAATTAAAATTAAGTTTGAAGATGAGAAGAGAGAGCACCAAAAGGATCTCAAAAGGTGAAAAATCTAAGGGAGACTAGAATCCTAAATGTTGTCATGCATGGATGAACCTAGGTTAGTGAGGTTTGCATTCTATTCTAATGAAGAAGAAGGAAAGAAAAAGAGAAGAAGAAGAAAGAAGAGGAGGAGGATAGGCAAGGCCTAAGCCCAACAATCACAAGGTTAGAACAAATAATGATAAGAAGAGAAGAGATGAGATTTGGAGATGTGGGAATCACATCCACACCTCTCACTTACCAAAGCCCCTGAAATGGTTAGTAACACAAGTATAAAGGCAATATAAAATGATCACAATGCCATACCAACATCATACAAACAGAAGTGAAGTCATACACATAAATGCTCAATGCAAATACAAGTCATTGGAATGAGAAAAGAAGCACATAAATCAACATGAGGCAACATGAATCACATAGCAAAGCAAAGCAAACTTAATAAGATACAAAGCAAAATGAACAAAACACAACCTTAAGGTGCAAGACCAGAACCCTAATCATGTTAGAAAAGTGTCTAAAGAGCATGAGAGGTGAAGAGAAGAGAAGCATATGATCAAGCAATCACATTATGGGAAGAAAGAAGCAAAGTAAGTGAGGTGGATGTACATAAGAATGGAAGAACTCCAAAGGCAAACAAATGACAAGATTTCCAAAAACACAAACCCTATCCCAAGATCAGAGAAGTATCAATGCCCTAAAAAGACCCCAAACAAGATGAAGAAGTTGGCACAAGTGCCCTTCTAAGCTAAGGAGAGAACTTATGATAAAAAAAGAAGCAAAATGGGACAAGTCAAGAACAAAAATTCAAATTAAAACAAGTGTGCACCCAAAAATTCCACAACCTTGGACAAGATATCTTCAATCATACCATAACAACATGCCAAAAGGAGAGGAAGAAATTCAGAAGTTAAACAAGTCAATTGAGGGTATAAACATGAACTAGGGTTAAAGAGCTTCACTCACAAGTTAAGGACCAAAGTCAATTAATCAAGATTCTAAAAATCAGAACAAAAATTATCAAGAAACTACATCCTATCATGAATCCAGAGCAAAAAGAACCAACAAAAAATTCAGAATAACACTGACACTACCCCTTTAAAACACAAACTTTCAAGCGTGGATCCCGTCGAGTACGGCGGACAATCTGGGTGCTAATACCTTCCCAGGTTCTAACCAACCCCCTTTCTCAGTTTCTCAGGTTCGCGACCGTCTTGTCCATCTTTTCTTATGTTTATGCAGCATTACTTTTCCTTAGGGATAAAAATGCCTAGCTAGCGACTCTTTTCAGTTCACCCTTGTGTTCTCTCTCTTTCGCCGACCGTTCGCGTCTGTACCCTATTTGACCTAGCTTCATTTAGCGGGATCGACAGCTTGGCGACTCTGCTGGAGACCCTTATACTGCAACCAGGGCTTCTGTTTCTTTTTGTGGGTTCCTCCTAGCGCTTGTTTGATTTATGTTTACTGGGGTGTTATGTGCTATGTGTGTTAATTTATTTTGCTTTATTTATTGCTTTATGTACAACTTTACTTATTGCTTTCTTTACAGTTTTTTATATACATCATACTGTCATTTGCTGGATCTGGTTTTCTGTTTTGGTGGGTGGGGTCATATTGAGAGTTTAAGGTCATATACCTGGGACCTGAGTGACACCTAGGCTAGAGTGGTTCATGTTCTTTCCCATTCCATTTCGGTCTGGTGCGGGAATATGAAACACGGTTCAGATGTGGGTTTCTTCTTGAGAACTCTGTGCTACAGATTTCCTGTAGTGCTAGGGCTATTTGGGAAGCCTGCTAAGTCTGGATGACCTTTATTATGACCTTCAGAAGCTGAGGTGAATTAGAGGAGGATCTTTTATGGTTATTGTAAACACTGTACCTCAGGGTTTGAAGTGTTTACACTTCTTATAACTGATCCAAGTCTGAGGATCCTTGTTCTAGAACACTACCTGTGAGGGGGTTGGGCTATTTACAGGTTTGCAGGAACCCTTGGCCACATCATACCCTGTTACTGTTTTTGTTTAAGAGTACCTCACTTTGGACAGTTCTTGTGATTAACCCTGGACATGTGACTCTTTACCCCACATTGGTTACTAGATTTCTAAGCCTCCATCTGGACTTTTGAGCATACATGGGCCTTATATTAAGATAGATAATCAGATCCCGCTTGATCACAAACCCTTGCATACCATTTGCATATATCATCATTGCATCATTTGACATTTGTTTATTTGCTTTTCAGGGTATCCACTTCATTGTATCTTGGTTTTGGTTTTGACCCCTTCTTCTGCATAGACCCCTGCTTCAGCTGTCTTCATCAGTTATCTAGTTCAGTTATCTCCACCCTCACCAGCACCAGTCTGTCAGTGGTCCACCTTCAGCATCTCAGTCTGTGATCTTCATCAGCACTTATCTTCAGCTTCTTCAGTAGCACTCATGGCTACTCCCAGGAAGAGCAACATATCCTACCACTTTTTTGAGCCTGTGTTGACTGGTATCAGGAAGGTCCAGTCACTTATCACACCTGACCACATCCCACTGTTTAGAGAGCACTATGGGGGTATCTTGGATATGGTTATGGACTTTGATCCTTCTCAGAGGAGCATGATCCACACATGCTTACAGTTTTATGACCCTCCATTGAGATGTTTCACCTTCCCAGACTTTCAGTTAGGGCCTCTGCTGGAAGAGTTTTCTTTATTGATTGGAGTACCTATCAGAGGTGGAATCCCCTTCAACCCAGAGATGACTGCTCCTAGGAGTGAAGAGATAGCAAGGGCATTGCACTTGGAGCCTGCCCTTATTGAACAAAACATGACAACAAAAGTTGGGATTCCTGGTTTACATTTGGACTTCTTGATTTCTCAAGCCATCCTGAAGGCTGCAGTGGGAGAATGGAGGGCAATCTATGCACTTTTAGCCCTCAGCATATATGGGGCTATATTGTTTGCAGATGAGCCTAAATTTTTAGCAGGAATGCCATCCATTTGTTTCTTCTGAAGAACCCAGTACCTACATTGCTAGGGGATTTATACTACTCCATTCATCAGAGGAATGAGAAACAAATGGGGAAGTTGGTAAGATGTTGTGCTCCTTTATTTTACTCCTGGCTGCTCAGACACCTGCCTAAATCAGATGCTTTCTTGAACCCTCACGAGCAGAAAAATTGGGCCAAGAGGTTCATTGCCTTGACTTCAGATGATATCAGATGGTGCACCCAGAGCACCAAAGGCAGAGACATTATCACCAGCTGTGGACAATACCCAAATGTGCCTCTGATAGGAGTGAAGGGTTGCATCAACTACAATCCTTTACTGTTTAAGAGACAACTGGGTTATGCCTTAGTTCACCCTCCCAGAGGACAGGATTTAGCTGAGACCCTATATTGTGAAGTGCAACCTAATTCAGTTATTGTCAGACAAGCATCCTGGGCTTGGGACAACATCCAGACAAAAGGGATAGCTATTCTTGGAAGATGTAACAATGTTGCTTCAGCTCAGTACTCAGACTAGTCCCGTACCAGAGCTCAGATTACCAGAATGCCTTTCACCTTGGAAGACATACCTGGGCCATCCATAGTACAGCCTGTAACAACAGTTAGCCTGGAAGAATTTGAAAAGTTGAAAGAAAGGAATGAGCAGCTATCCCAGGCCTTGAAGAATACTCTTTGGGAAAGAAGTGATGGTCTCCTGGACATTGAGAGATTGGAAAAGCTCAGGGTTGAACACCTTGCAAAAATTGAAAAGAAAAAAGACTACTGTAAACACCCCAAATTTTCCCTCACTCATTTCACCATGGCTTTTGATCCTTTCATTTGCATAGATTCAATCATAGCATCTCATATTGCATTTTTGCTTCACTGCATTGGTTCAAAGTCATCTGCATCTAGGGTTTGTGATCTGAGCAATCCAAGGGCTATCTGAGCCACTCCAAAGGGCTTCAATCATTTAAAAAGGGACCATGTATGTTCAATAATCATATTACATCCTCCCAAGATCAAGAAAGTCAAAAATCACAAGACCTGAGGAAGGCATGGAAGTAGAGCCAAGCTTAACTGCACAGATGACCTAAAATTAGGGTTTTGGTTTCAGAGGCCATAAATCCAAATTCTTTGGTCATTCTTGTTTCTATTGGTCTCTATATGTTATAAGGATCATACATACCAATTTTCATGAATAAATTAAATGGGGAAGGCATCTGATCAAAAGATGACTTCTTGAGCAAGTCAGTGCAAAATCAGGGCATCTGAGGCCCCCCAATCATCCAACCAAAGGGTTTTCTCCATCATTTTGGATGTGTATGATTTTTATTTGATCTTAGAAGAAGTTAGAAGTTCACAAAATTGAAGAATTTCAAGCCATTTGCAAAGTTGCCATTTTGGGAAAGTGACTTGTAATGTAAACTTTCCATTTTGGGAAAGTTTTCAACCTCCTCTTTTTGATTCAAAAATGCTTCAAATGAAAAATTCTTGGTCATGAAAGTTGTAGATTGGATCCTCCCATTTTCAAAAAGTACAAGAACTTGATCTAATTCATCTTAGAACTCAAGTTATGGCTTGTCAAAGTTGGGAAAAATCACAAAAATTCACTTATGTGCCAAAGAGGGAAACATGAAAATTCTTGTACCAAGGCAATTTGTGACTTCTAATTGATGTCTAAACATTACAAAAGCATCATACATGACTTAAAATTCAGAATGGCCCAAAGATTTCTCAAGTTCCATGCCTTAAACTTCAAGGAATTCAAAAGGGGCCAAAGTTGTATAAAATTGAAAAATGATCCAAATCTCCTCATCCACTTGAGCCAGCTCACTAAATCATTTTTCATGGACCTCCTTGAAGCTGGCTGACTCGAACTATGCCCCTAAAACAGCCTTCCATGAGCCCATACCTCAAGTACACCAACTTTTGACTTTTTGGCAACTTGCCCATACCAATCAACATAGGCCAGCACCAACTCTCTGACCTATCACATTTCTTTATGTGGATCAAAACCAAGCAAAAGCACACAACAAGTAAGCCTGAAACTTGAGAATACACAGCACACTCAAAAATCCCCAAATTTGCAGAAACCTTCGAATTTCATAACTCAACCATCAAACCTTCAAACTTTTTCCACCATTCAACTCCATAAACATCACTGATCATTTCCCACCCTTCATTTTGCCTTAAAAATCCCAGAATCAAAAACACAATTTTCACATTTCATGAATTCAGCTTCTTCCATTTTCATTTTGGGGCCATATAAACTCCAACTAAGCATCACAAACACTTCAGAAGGATCATTGGAGCTGATTTGAAGCAAGGAACTGGCCAGAAAGCACCATTTTCGAAAGCTTCAGTTCAGGTATCATCAAGAACTTTTTTTCCAGAAATGATTTATTAAGTTCTTAGAATGTTCTCCATGCTTCACTGATCACACTGCACCTTTTGGTTTTGAAAATGATTCAGTTTTAAGCATGTATGAAGCTTCTGAAATTTCTGTGATTTTTTCCGTTTTGATTCGAATCTCTCTGTTCATGTGAAATAAATCCTGTTTGATGATTGATTCTTTCTTAGAATGGGGTGGGGATCATTTCTGGAAAGTTTAAGAGCTTGGGGATGCGTATAGAGAGAGATAGCATAGGAGACTGGCCGGAAAAGATGACCGGAACAGAAAGTAATTAGGGTTCAGATTAGGGTTAATGACATAATTAGGGAAATTTGAATTTTGGCCCTTGGATAGCGCGCGAAGTCAATTCCCTCCCTTTTGAGTTTGAACCTGGGCCCTTGGATTGGCTGACTTTCTCATTTTCTCATTTAATTCAATTTTAATTTTATTTGTTTTCTATTTATTAAAACGAATTTTTAAAAATAGCAAATAATATCAAAAAATTCTGAAACTTTTTATCCAAGCTTTTATTTATTTTCCGAAACCAAAAATATTTTTATTTTTATTTTTTGCATTAAAAATTATTTTTAAATCATTTAAATGATTATTTTTAATTAGTTAATGAGAATTAATTAATTAAAAATACATTTAGGTATTTAAAAATTCCAAAAAAATTCAGAGAGCATTTTAAAACATTTAGAAACATTATCAAACTCTTCAAACAAATTTATTTTTGGTTCTTGACATATTTTGACATTTTTCTTTGGAATTAGGGTTCTTAAAAGTCAATATTTTTGCCCTAACTTAGAAAAATCCCTTTTGCCTAACCATGAGGAGTTTGATGATGGTTCTTTTTGCATTGCATTCTTCATATCATGTAGTTTCTAGGATAAAATTGGTTTGAATTTATCTTTCATTTTCAATTTGTTGTGCATTTTTCCTTTTGAAGTGCCTTAAAACCCAAGCTAACTTGAGAAAATCATAACTCCCATTAGGTTAAGAGTTAGGTCTCCCCCTTTGGACAGTGAACTTGTGTAGGGTTAGGATTCCTTTGATCCCCATTTCAATTTTTTTATCATATCATTTGCTTCTGGTTTTGAATTTTGCCTTGTATGTTATGTGTAAACCCTAATTTTTGCCTTCATTTGCATCCATCTTCCATATGCTTGCATACATGAACTTGCAATGACATTTTATGCATTCACATGACTTCTAAGACATCTTAGGACATATTAGAATCATGTTTGATCATTGCATCTTTCATTTTCCATGTTATGCATTCATTCCATTTCATAAACTTTCATGAACTCTCATGGTTCAAAACATGCTTCATTTGTATCCTTATCCTTGTATGATCATACACAACTCTTGACATGTGTTTGCTTTATCTCTTAGCATCATTAACACCATGTTTAAGCTTATGGTTTTGGTTGGCATCATTGCATTCATCTCATGTTCATTTCATTTCATTTCTTTCTGTTAACTTTTCAGGTGGTAAGTATTTGAGAAGTGAATTTGCCTTCACTTCTCATAACCTCTTCTCATCTCTCTTATGAATCTTTGCTGCATTTTTACTTGTGTATTAGAGTGAGCTTGCTCATTCATGCTCCTTCCCCTCATTCTTTCCTCAAGCAACTTACCTTCTTAAGTGAAGTAAGTTGTCTTGTTTTCTTCTTGCTTCTCCTTCCTTCATCCTGCTCCTTCCTTGGTGGTTTCTCTGAAGATCTTCTTGTAAGCCTCATTAACCCTAGGAATACCCAAGCATGTTAACAATTAGGGTTTGATTAGTACCCCATTAGTTTTACCTTTGTGTCATCTTTGAGTCTTCCCTTCTCATCTCTTAATCAAGGATTAAACCTTAAAGGTTTTAAGGCTTTGTGATTGAGGTTATGCTTGTATCCTTCTATTAGGATGGAGTGTATAACTTTAATCCTAAGTGTTAAACCCTTAATGTGTTTAATTCCTTTAATCAATCCACATAATAACTACTAAGACATCAAGATTGTAACTTGGGCCTTGCATTAGGGTTCTAATTCTTCCTTAATTGGTTAAGAAGGACTAACCCTAGTGTTAATGGACAAGTCCCCCTCAAGTTGTCTTACAAACCATAAAATTCATTTCTTAATCTTACCATTAACTAAAATCCATTTAATAAAGGTTTTGTTTTGTCATGAGGTTAATCCCTAATCATGGATTAAGTTGAGGAGCCTTTCTCAGCTTAAATGTTCTCATCTATTATCCTTCTATTAGGATGGTGTAATGAGTCCATTAAATCCTTGATTATGGCTTAAACTCATTACTTAATACTATACAAAAACAACAAAAACATCTAAATAATTGCAAGTAGGTTAATGATCTTAATCCTACATCATGGTGATTAAGTGTGATGTGTTTACTTCATACTTAAGGTATTCTCATTACCCTTAATCAGAGGGAGGATGTGATGAGTTTACTAACCATTGGTTTAGGCTTAAGCTCATTCTCTTATGACAAACACAAAAATCAATAAAAGATTTAAAACACAAAGAACAAACAATAATCGTCTCCTCCGGGATTCTTTTCTCACCTCATTCACTCACAAACGAGAACTTGCTTCTCCCGTCTAATGCAATACAGTTTGCACCTGAGCCAGACAGGTCATACACTTGAGCATAGACAAGTAAGCAGTTCACAAGTCAATTTATCTTTCAGTCTCTTTGAGTCTAACTACGGTGTTCTGACTTCCTCATTGCACGAGAGGATATGTAGGCATAACTTAACAGTTATCGAACAAAAGTCTCTGTATATTCCCCCTCCTTCCAGCATTATTCTTTAAGCCTCATAGTCTTGAGCTTCACATTCTTTCCTTGCACTTACACTTCTTTATTTCACTTCACATTTCTTTTGCACTGACACTTGCATTCTTTTTCCAGCTTTTAGCACACAAATAGCACTGACACCACTCCTTTAAACACAAGTCTTTCAAGCGTGGATCCCGTCGAGTACGACGGACAATCTGGGTGCTAATACCTTCCCAGGTTGTAATCAACCCCCTTTCTCAGTTTTCTCTGGTTCGCGACCGTCTTATCCATCTTTTCTTAGGTTTACGCAGCATTACCTTTCCTTCGGGATAAAAATGCCTAGCTGGCGACTATTTTCTTTTCTTCTTTCGCCGACCATTCGCGTCTGTACCCCTTCTGACCAGGTGTCATTTGGTGGGAGCGACAGCTTGGCGACTCTGCTGGGGACCCTTATATTGTAACTAGGGCTTCTGGTTCTTTTTATGGGTTCCTCCTAGCGCTTGTTTGATTTGTGTTTACTAGGGTGTTATGTGCTATGTGTGTTTATTCATTTTGCTTTATTTGTTGCTTTATGTACAACTTTATTTATTGTTTCCTTTTACAGTCTTGTACATGTTTCATACTGTCATTATCATTGCTGGATCTGGTTTGTTGTTTTGGTGGGTGGGGTTCCATTGAGAGTTTGAGGTCCTATACCTGGGACCTGAGTGACACCTAGGCTAGAGGGGTTCATGTTCTTTCCCATTCCATTTTGGTCTGGTGCGGGAATATGAAACACGGTTCAGATGTGGGTTTCTTCTTGAGAACTTTGTGCTACAGATTTCTTGTAGTGCTAGGGCTATCTGGGAAGCCTGTTAAGTCTGGATGACCTTTATTATGACCTTCAGAATCTGAGGTGAATTAGAGGAGGACCTTTTATGATTATTTCAAACACTGTACCTCCGGGTTAGAAATGTTTACCCTTCTCATAACTGATCCAAGTCTGATGATCCTTGTTTTAGAACATTACCTGTGAGGGGGTTGGGCTGTTTACAGGTTTGCAGGCACCCTTGGCCACATCATACCATGTTACTATAATGTTTAAGAGTACCTCATTTTGGGCAGTTCTTGTGATTAACCCTGGACATGTGACTCTTTATTTGAGTCCCCCACCCTGGTTACTGGATTTCTGAGCCTTCATCTGGACTTTTGAACATACATGGACTTATATCAAGACAGATAATCAGATCCAGCTTGATTACAAACCCTTGCATATCATTTGCATATATCATCATTGCATTATTTAACATTTGTTTATTTGTTTTTCAGGGTATCCATATCATATCTGGTTTGGTTTTGACCCCTTCTTCTGCATAAACCTTTGCTTCATCAGTTATCTGCTTCAGCTATCTTCATCATCACCAGCATTAGCCTGTCAGTGGCTCATTTCCAGCATCAGTCTGTGATCTTCATCAGTACCAATCTTCAGTTTCTTCAGCAGCATTCATGACTACTCCCAGGAAGAGCAACATATCCTACCATTTCTTTGAGCCTGTGTTGACTGGTATCAGGCAGGTCCAGTCACTTATCATACCTGACCATATCCCATTGTTTAGGGAGCACTATGGAGGTATCCTGGATATGGTTATGGACCTTGACCCTTCTCAGAGAAGCATGATCCACACCTACTTGCAGTTTTATGACCCTCCTTTGAGATGCTTCACCTTTCCAGACTTTTAGCTAGGGCCTCTGCTAGAAGAGTTTTCCTCATTGATTGGAGTACCTATCAAGGGTGGAATCCCTTTCAACCCAGGGATGCCATCTCCCAGAAATGAAGAAGTAGCAAAGGCACTATACTTGGAGCCTGCCTTGATTGAGCAAAGTATGACAACAAAAGTTGGGATCCCTGGTTTGCATTTGGACTTCTTGGTGTCTCAGGCCATCCTGAAGGCTTCTTTGGGAGAGTGGAGGGTAGTCTGTGCACTGTTAGCCCTCAGGATATATGGGGCTATACTGTTTGCAGATGAGCCCAAATTTGTCAGCAAGAATGCCATCCATTTGTTTCTTCTGAAGAACCCAGTGCCCACATTGCTAGGGGACTTCTATTACTCCATTCATCAGAGGAATGAGAAACAAAGGGGGAAGTTAGTGAGATGTTGTGCTCCTTTGTTTCACACCTGGCTGCTCAGACACCTACCTAAGTCAGATGCCTTCCTGAATCCTCACCAACAGAAGAATTGGGCCAAGAGGCTCATTGCTTTGACTTCAGATGATGTTAGATGGTGCACCTAGAGCACCAAGGGCAAGGACATTATCACCAGCTGTGGACAATAACCAAATGTACCTCTGATAGGAGTAAAGGGTTGCATCAACTACAATCCTCTGTTGTTTAAGAGACAACTGGGCTATGCTTTGGTTCACCCTCCTAGAGGACAAGATTTAGCTGAGACCCTGTATTGTGAAGTGAAACCTAATTCAGCTATTGTCAGGCAAGCATCAGGGGCTTGGGACAACATCCAGACAAAAGGGATGGCTATTCTTGGAAGGTGTAATAATGTTGCTTCAGCTCAGTACTATGACTGGTCCCGTACTAGAGCCCAGATCACTGGAATGCCTTTCATCTTGGAGGACATACCTGGACCCTCTACAGTACAACCTGCAGCAACTGTCAGCCTAGAAGAATTTGAAAAGCTAAAGGAAAGAAATGAGAGCCTATCTCAAGCTTTAAAGAAGACTCTTTGGGAAAGGAGTGATGGTCGTCTGGACATTGAGAGATTGGAGAAGCTTAGGGTGGAACATCTTACCAAAATTGAGAAGACAGAGGACTACATCAGGAAAGCAAGAGTTGGGAAACAAATATTGAAGAATGCCTGTAAAGAAGCCAAGATTCAGAAGGCTAGGACTGAGCTCTATCTGCAAGAGAGTTAGGCTAGGTGGGTCAGAATCACTGAGGCCCGTACACAAGAAGACCAAAAGACTCAAGCCAAGATTGAACAGCTAGAGGCCAATGAGAAGAAGCAGCAGGAAGCTTTGTTGGCAGCCCAGAAGGAGATTTCAGAGTTGAAGCTCAGAGCAGGATTGAAAAGATCAAAGGACCAGGACAGGCATAAGAAGCTAACCACTACCATTGCCACCAGGAACCTCCTCATTAGGACCATTACAGAGCACCCAGCTGGTCCAGTAACTGAGGCACTCCTGAAGGAGGTCAGAGAGGATGAGTTTGGACTGGATGTCTGATTCTTTGTTTGTTGTTATTTCCTTTTGATGTACTTTTTCTTTTATTGTATTTTGACCCTCCATGGGCATGTGTTGTAAAACAGACTATGTATTGTTCACCATTTGTAATATATTTTAGTTTGTTTCCATTTTGGGCTTTTCTCTCAACAACATCAAGCATTTTCCTCGAGGTCTGGAAAGGTCAAAACCAAGAACCAAACCGGATACCTTGGAAAACAAATAGGCATACTGCATTGCATACTAACTGTTGTTTTGTTTTGTAGATTTTGTTGTTATTATTATTTCTAACTTTGTTGTGACTTCAGAAAACATTTCTCGTCGCCGAGTGTTCCCTGTCAACCGCACGCACCGGTACCCGACTCGTAACAACCTTCCCGGTATTCAAATGGAACAAGTACAGCAGGATCTGACTGAGATCAGAAATCAGATGGCCAATGAGAGAGTAGAGTTGAGAAATCAGATGTCTCAATTCATGGCAGTGATGACTGGCTTGGCCCAGAGTCAAGAAAGGTTAAGAGAGTTGGTGGAAAGACAAACTCCTGAAGAGCCTCATCTTGGAACAGGAGGAACTAGTAACAATGAGTGGGGCCAGCCTCGTATTGACCCACCAGTATTTGGACCTCATATGGATCCATAAGTTTACATCCCGAGAAATGTGCAAGGTAATACTGCTGGAGGAAGAATCTTGCAAGAGGATCCCCAAGAAGAACATTTTACTGTTATGGGGGCTAGAGATGAAGTATATGACAGGAGATTGGACGAAATTGCTGAGAAGTTGAGATCTTTGGAGTCTCAGAATTCTTTGGGCTTCGATGTGATGGATATGGGACTGGTGGATGGGGTGAGAATTCCCCACAAATTCAAACCCCCATGCTTTGAAAAGTACAATGGTACCTCCTGTCCTCGCACTCATCTGCAGTCTTTCCTGGGAAGACTTAAGGCTTATACTATGGATGAAAAGCTGTGGATGTTCTACTTTGAAGACAGTCTGACTGGGGCTTCAAGAGAGTGGTATTCACACTTTTCTAGAGCTACCATAAGATGCTGGAAGGATTTGGCTGAGGCTTTCATCCGTCAATATCAATACAACCTAGACATGGCTCCCAACAGGACCCTTCTGATGGGAATGTCTCAATCTTCCCGAGAGAGCTTCAGGGAATATGCCCAAAGGTGGAGACAGCTTGCTGCTGCTGTCCAACCACCCATGTCAGAGAGGGAAATGGCTGACATGTTCATGAATACTTTGCAAGGAACCTATATTGATAGATTGGCAGCCTTCTCCTCTACCAGTTTTGCAGATGTGGTCATAGCTGGTGAAAGGATTGAAAGTCTATTAAAGATGGGCAAAATTTCCGATAGTGGTGCAAGTTCATCCAGCAATCCCAGAAAGCCTTTTGTGGGACCCAGAAGGGCCGGTGAAACAAATTCCATTCATACAAGCAGGGGCAGGCCTCAATATGCTCATCGGTCAGTAGCAGCAGTTACCATCCCAGCTCCGATTCCTCAACAATCAGCATATCCTCAATAACAACAACCACAGTATCAACCACAAGTTCATTATCCGCAACAGAGAACCTACAACAACAGCAATAACAACCAACAACAGCGTCCTTTCCAGCAAAGACCATCACAGGCAAACAGGGTAATTGACCCAATCCCAATGTCGTATGCTGCACTCTTGCCACAACTCCTGAAGCTCAACCTAGTTGAGTTAAGGACATTGGCACCTCCAGATCCCACCAATATGCCAAAGAACTATGATGCAAATGCCAGGTGTGCGTTCCACTCAAATGCACCGGGGCATAATACTGAAAAATGCAGGGCCTTACAGATGAAAGTCCAAGACCTGGTGGACTCAAAAGCTCTCAACTTTGCACCTCCTCCAAATGTCACAAGGAATCCAATGCCTAGTCACAACGGGCCTAGGATTAATACTATTGAGGAAGGCAAACCATCCACCTTGATCACCAGTTTTGCACAAATTCGAACATCTTTGGTGGAAATCAAAGCTCAGCTCTTAGAGTTCCAAGTGTTCCCCGGGTGTGAGCTCGGCTGTGGGTATTGCAATATTGCAGTCAATGGGTGTGAAAGGCTGAGAAACGGCATAAATGGTCTTATTAAGGATGGTATCCTTCAAATTACGACAACAGCGCCTACAACTCCAACAATCCCTTCATCAACGATCCCAGATACTCCTACAACGTCAGCAACCATTGTTCCAACGGATTCTACTACAACTCCAACAACTGCTCAATCAATCACTTCAACGGATGTAAGTTCAGTCACCATTCCTGCTACAACCTCAACACCCATCCAGTCAACAGTGCCTTCTACAACATCATCAGCAATTAATGAAAGTGTCTCAACGGTTACAATATACTACGATCCTGCAAATGTTCCTTCCAACAACTCACAAAATGCTACTCCTGTCAGAGCACCAGTTACCATATACTATGATCCACACACCATTGTGGTCCCTTATGCAGCGGCTATCAGTCCAGTCACTATCACAGTGCCTGGGCCAGTTTCTTACGAAAGCAGTAATGCCATCCCTTGGCATTATGGCTCAGATCTATACTGCGAGGGGCAGAAAATCACTTTGGAATCATCAACTTCTTCACCTCAGGTAGATAATGTGGGGGGAGGCGGAGGCTTCACTAGAAGCGGACGTCTCTTTGCCTCGCAAATTCCAAGACCCGTTGCTGAAGCAGAAGCTGCTGCTAAGGCAAAAGGAAAGAGCATGGTGCAAGAAGAACAAGTTGTCAAAGAAGCTTTGAAGACTCCTTTTGATCAAGAGGTTGATGAATTCATGAGAATCATAAAGAAAAGTGATTACAAGGTGGTAGACCAGCTTCACCAAACGCCTTCCAAAATCTCCATACTATCGTTGCTAATGTGCTCCGAGGCTCATCGGAACGCACTATTGAAAGTCCTGCACGCAGCTTATGTGTCGGAGGAGATTACCGTCAATCAGTTAGAAGCTGTGGTTGGAAATGTTAACGCTAGTCATGGACTAGGATTTACCAACACTGATCTGACAACGGAAGGTCGCAATCACAACAAGGCTTTGTATATTACCTTGGAGTGCAAGGGTGTAGTTCTTTCTCACGTACTGGTGGACACAGGGTCATCCCTCAATGTCCTGCCCAAAAAAGACCTTGTGAAGCTGGAGTATGATGGATTGGCACTACGCCCAAGTAACTTGGTAGTGAGAGCCTTTAACGGTTCTAAAAGATCAGTTCTGGGAGAGATAGAATTACCAATAATGATTGGCCCACAGGTTTTCAAAACAACCTTCTTTGTGATGGATATACAGCCTGCCTACAGTTGTCTATTGGGTAGACCATAGATACACGCCGCCGGCGCCGTGACATCAACCCTTCACCAGAAGTTAAAATTCGAGTGGGAAGGCCAAGTCATTACTATTTGTGGGGAGGAGGATATTTTTGTTAGCCAGCTGGCTACTTTCAAATACATTGAAATGGATGGGGAGATCCATGAAACCATGAGCCAAGGGTTTGAGGCCTTTAATATTAATGAAACATCTGCTGTGCTTGGGACCTCCATCACATCATATCAGCAAGGCCGGAAGGTTGTTGAGGAAGGTACCGCCCAAGGCTGGGGCAAGTTGCTGCCCGTGGAGAAGAAAGAAGACCGATTCGGGTTGGGTTACAGACCAACTCGACAAGATCAACTAGAGGCTGCAAAGGAACCCAAGTTTTTCAGCGGGGGGATGCTCACCCCGGATGTTGTGAACAGCTTGGAAGATGAGTCAGAAGACGAGTGCAACCTGGAAAGCTGGATACGTCCAAAGACCCCGGGGAGCCATGTCTCAAATTGGCTTACGAAAACAGCGTGAGTATGGTTCACGTGGTATTGAAGCTAGCTGGGAGTTGTTATTTGGCTTGTGTTCACGTGGAAAAGCCGAGGAAATGTTTTTTTCTGGCGTGAAGTTGCTTAGAGTGTGAAGCTGGGAAAAATTGGAAAGAATTAAGTGGTCTAATGGGCTGACTGAAAAAGTAAAAAAATGGTTGAGTGATGCAATATTGTAGAAAGTGTTTGGAAAAAAGTGAAGTGGGCCTCATATTTATATATAAATATTTTGGTAAGAAATGAATAATAAAAAAATGGGTAATAGGAAACCAAAATTGGATTATGATTTTAATAATGGAAATTAAAAATGGATATAAATGGGAATAATGAACATTTTGTGAAAAAGATAAAAATCCAAAAATGGGTTAATGGATAAAATTTTGGTTTTCTTCAATTTTTTTATAGAACTTTTTGTGGTAAAAAAAATAAAAATAAAATGGGCTTAAGAATGATAATGGGTCTTGGATTTGTAACATGTCAATTGGAATTGGGTTAAGAAATGAATATTGGAAATTAACAATAAAAATAAATGGAAAATAATCGGATAACCGAAAAATGATTAATGAATAAAATTCGAAAAAATGAAATGGATGTGAAATAATGGAAAGGTTATTGAAAAGGGAATGGTTTAATCGAAAAAAAGGATAATGGATATATGGATGATTTTTTTAAAATCCACGATCAATTTTTGATTTTTTCACAAACTCCTTGATAAAATGAACACAGTCATCACAAAACCACTAAACAATTTGCCAATTAAGCTGCAACCAACATCTCAAAATTGCCCTGATAATTCAAATCCACACTGAGGAAAATAAATCCTCAGATGAACCACTGAGGCATTGAACCAAAACAATCTGGCCTACAACTTCTTAAGACCCACAACTTTGAGAAAATCTTAGAAATTTCGCACGCAACACAGCTTGCACTTTGAAAACGCATTGCCTGAGAAATAAACCACTGGCACACACAACTTGCAGTTGAAACAATCTTCTGATAGTTTGACCAAGATTAGGTCAAACGTCCATAGGAATCGAATCGTAACTGAACAAACGCGTCTGAACTGAAATCAACACCTTATCTTCGCAAACCTGCAACACAGAGAAGAAGAAGAAGCAGACTACACCATATTTTTTTTGATATTTTGGTTATAAGTTAGTGAATATAAACAAATAACAGAAATTAAACATAGTGATCTTCTGCGAAGCATAGACCTGCACCTGAAAAAGGATAAACGAACCAGTGCGTGATCTTGTTTGTGTGCGAAATGCAGATGAGATGCGAAAAATCTTAGGGTCAAAAATTAGGGTCTGACAGATGCCCCTATTTAAGTTTCTTCAATCCAGAGATAATGAAGATTGAAATCTTCGTTTCGACAAGATGGAAGATACTTAAATATCAAAAACCCAATTTTTGATCCTAAGATGCCAAAAACTGGAATGAAATGAAATGAACGATATGAAATGATATGAAAATGACATGGAAATGATATGAAGCATATGAAACTATATATGAAATGCAGAGAAAATATGTGAAATGCAGAGAAAATATAAGAAAATTTATGAGATGATATGAAACGTATTTGGAACCAAATGAAATGCAGAGAAGTCCGTGAGGGACAAGATGACACATGAAAAAGAATAAACGCTGGGGATAAGGAGCATAAGACTCCGACGGGAAAAACAACATGCTAGAGACCAACACATGGCTCAGCTGAGATGAAAATGTCCAAGAATAGAATTTGGACAAGAAAGATCACAACATCCAGGAATGGCACTGAATGAAGTAAGAAGAAATCCCGAAAAAGTACACCAGAAGCATCTGAGGATGACATTACTGACTTTAATAGGGATATCCGAGAATGGCAATCGGATAAAAGGTAATCACAACATCTGAGAATAGCAATCAGATAAAACTGTGAATCACAACATCCAGGAATAGAACTGAATGAAATGGGAAAAGTTCGGGAAAGTACATCAACTCCATGATGACTCCAACATGGAAATCCGAGAATGGCAATCGGAAGGAAAGTGGTCACAATATCCAAGAATGGCAATCAGATAAAATGTGAATCACAACATTCAGGAACAGAACTGAATGAGATGGAAAAAGGTCCGGGACAGTACATCAAATCAATGATGACTTCACTATGGACATCCGAGAATGGGAATCGGAAGGCAAGGGTGTAATATCTGAGAAGACACAACAAGTAGGTGAAGAAAAAGTTCTGGAGAGACAGACAAATGCCAAGTAAGTTCTGAAAACAACAAGACTTCGAGAAATGCATATGAGGACTAAAACACTCAGTATGCAGACATTTACGAAAATGGGGACTAAACCACCCAAGAACATGCATAATGAGGACTAAAACACTCAAATATGCAAAGTTAAACAAAACTGGGGAATAACACACCCGAGAATACGCATAATGAGGACTAAAACACTCAAATATGCAAACATAAACAAAACTGGGGAATAACACACCCAAAGAAATATGCATAATGAGGACTAAAACACTCAAATATGCAGACATAAACAAAACTGGGGAATAACACACCCAAAGAATACGCATAATGAGGACTAAAACACTCAAATATGCGAATGTAAACAAGACTGGGGAATAACACACCCAAGGAGATAATATGAGAGAAAATGCTGACAACCAGTTTAGACTCTTAGAGGAGTGAAAAAGAAAGGGAACTGATTCCTCAACACAGAAATCACTGCCATTTTACTCGGAGATTAGAGAGGTTACTGCTCTTTGAACAAATCTCTGTCCAAGTTGAAAATCTTTTGAGAAAAGTCATGAAACGCTGCTTGGGGATTCCTTGAAGAAAAATTGCCCCAAGTTCAATGACTGATGAAGGTAAACTGATAATGGATTCAGTTCCTGACTACTGCTGGAGAAAATAATCAGATCTTTGAGATAAATGCTGAGAAGAATAAACTGATCATGGCTTCAGTACTTGAGATGAATGTTGAGAAAATGAACCAGTATGAAACTTGCAGAGAATCTTCTGACCAACCATATCTGAGAATAACTTGCATTGAGAAACAACACTTGAATCATAGGAACTGGGAAGAACTTGCCCCTTGGTAGGATCACCGACCAAGTTTCTTAACTGTTTGAAAATTCCTTGATGAAGAAAGTTTATTTGCAAATAAAAAATGTTTGTACAAACCTCGTAATTTTAATGCAAAGTTCAATGCAAAGTTTGAAATCATTTTTGGAATGAAATTTATTGATGTAAAGTAAATGAAAACAATGTCAAAACACAGAGGTTGAGACAACATGAAAAATAAAGCAATTGGTAAGAAACGAATGATTGGTATCATACTTGGGAGTCAGTTCACGCAACCTCGTTGTAGTATGCTTTCCAAAAGAAACCTGGATTCAATTAGGACTTTTGAAGGTTATAATGTGGTCTGGTTCACGTTTTATGAAACAAAGGATATAGGCTCAAAGTTTATTTGTACCCAACCCAACTTCGTGATGAACTCCAGTCATACATTCAATTAATTCAGCCTATGCATTCAAGTTCCCAAAAATTTAGGATTGCACAGATGAAGATGGTTCATAAGCCAAGAGATTTTGAGATAGCAGTCACATCTTTCCCTTTGTTATTTCCAGTGAGGACTTTGGTCCACTCAACTTATTTTTGTTGAGGATTTTGATAACCTCTTGACAAATATTTCCTTTTATTATCCCTAACTTTTGCATGAACTGTGTCATTTGAACTTACAGCCAGCGGGATGCCCCAGTTTTTGCCTAAGTCTCCTTCATAGGTTTTGACTTAGTGGGCTTTGATTTTTTTTCAATAATTTTTTTCAATATCATTTTTTTAAAGATAATGATTGCATGGCTTAATGATTACGACGAACCATCATTGGCTTTTGAATTGAGAAACATCTTCAACACTTCATGATTTGTGTATGAAGGAAAGCTTGAGATTGCAACCTTTATTGAAAAGTGTCTTGAATGATTCTCTTGTACTTGAATGCACATTTGAATTAATTGAGAACTACCCATCCCCGGGTTAAAATTGAGGGTTTTTTCGAATAGAAAGAAACTTCAACTTCAAAGCTCAAAGGGGTTGACAAAGGATTAACTTCCTTATTTCTTCGGTGTTGGGATTTGAAACAATGCTTGTATATCATCAACCAAGTCTCAATTGAAAGCATACCAACAACAGTTATGGGTATCTCGTTTTCATCATCCTCCCTCCAACCATTGTAAAAGCTTTGAGAAAGGATAAATGAACTTGAAATGTAAAGCATAAAGATGCAAATAGTAAATGAAATTGAATCAAACAAAGCAATGCTCATTTCATTAAAATCAACATGAAAATACAAACAAGCTTAAAAGCAAACAACTTAATATGATTGAAGAAAATTGCAAACATAAAGAAACAATGGCCTAATGATCCATCAGCCACAAGGATGAGCTGTCCCGTCTGATATTCTGGCCTTGAAGAAAATTTGACAGTTGAAGTCTTCTAGAAGAATCACTTCCCAAGCTTTGGCAAAGGATTGTTGATAACATTGGGATTAAGGTCATTAAAGTAAAGGATGTTGTTCCTGATAAGTTCTTGCACCTTAGCCTTCAGTGCAAAGCAATGTTCCAAGTCATGACCAGTTCCACCTTGATGAAACTCACAACGAAGATCCGATCTATAACCAACCGGGAGAGGGTTTGGAACAGGAGGCAGAGGTCTGGTAGTAATTAAACCACTCTTAATCAAGGAAGGAAACAATTCAGTGTACGGCATCGGGATAGGATCAAAGTTTGGCCTATTACGATACTGATTTTGTCCAGCAGCAGGAGGAGGAGCCTGAGCTTGAGCTCGAATCTGAACTTGAGCTTGAGCTGGTCGAACTTGACCTTGAGCTGGAGTTTGAGAAGGTTGAGTTTTAACAACAGGAGCAATTGCAGCTACATATGGTTGAACATATCGTTGTTGCGGGCGATAAGGCCTCCTCTCAGTTGAAACAGCATAAGCATCACCATCTCTTCTCTTGTGAAGATTCCCAAAATACTTTCTTACAGCATTAGGAGCTTCAGAATTGGTAATCTTACCCTTCTTGATACCTTCTTCTAGTCTTTCTCCAATAGTGACTAGGTCAGAAAAACCAGATGAAACACTTCCTACCATTTTCTCCCAAAAGAACGGTTGAAGAGTGTCCATGAACAAACCAGTTAATTCCTTTTCGGGAAAAGGTGGTTCCACTTGAGCAGCTTGCTCTCTCCAACGCTGAGCATACTCTTTGAACGATTCTTTCTCTTTCTGTGACATGTTTTGAAGTTGACGATGATCAGGCGCCATGTCCAGATTGTACTTATACTGTCTTATAAAAGCATCAGATAAATCTTTCCAGCTTCAGATATGACTCTTCTCAAGTCCCACATACCACTTCATAGAAGCACCACTCAGACTATCTTGAAAACAGTGAATAAGCAATTTGTCATCCTTGGCATGTGCAGCCATTTTGCGACAATGCATCAGCAGATGAATCTTTGGACAAGTATGACCATTGTATTTCTCGAATACAGGAACCTTGAACTTATCAGGAAGAACCAAGTCAGAAACCAAACACATGTCTATTATAGTAGAACCAAAGACATCTTTTCCTTCTAGACCTCTTACCCTCTTCTCAAGAGTCAAACATTGCTCTCTAACTTTGTCCATATATCCAGGTTCACCCTGACTTTCAGCTTGTGGACCAGCAGCTTGATACAAGAAAGGAGAATTCTGATAAGTAGTCTGAGCAGTAGTGTGCACAACAGGTTGAGGTTCGACAAAAGTCGGAGCTGAAAAGACTGGCACAACAGATGGACCACCTATCTAAGCAGTAGCAGAAACTGGCACATAATCTGGAGGTAACCCATATTCTGGCCAAGTAGAAACCGGTTGCTGAACAACAGGAGGATCAACAACAGCAGTAAAAACTTCAGAGATAACAGTCCTTTGAGGTGGTTCACCTCGAGCAATTAGAACTTGCATCATTTCAGTGAGCCTGGTCATACCGGCCTTCAACTCATCAATCTCCATCCGGACTTCCATGTTTTGCTGTTCTTGGTGTTCCATTCTCAATCTAATAGCTCTCAATCTGTTAGCAGCTCTAGTACCGTATCTGTGGTGAGGAGTCAGCTTGACGGATCAACATACAACTGAGGAAAGAAACAACCGGGATGAGTTCCCACACAACTCAGATGAACGCAAGAATATGCGAGGATGCAATGATATGCAATGTTCACTTCCATTTTCAGAAAAACAACTCGATTATTGCAAACATGGTCAACATCGAGAATACCGTCATGAAAAATCTTGAAAAAAAGGAATATTTACTCTTTTCCAATATTTGCAATAATCGGAATCGTCTTCCTTGAAAAATGGTTGTGATGATGATCATGATGAATATGTAGATGCAACAAACACAAACAAGATCACGCAAAGCACATAGGTTCAAAGGTTCGGATCACGAGCATGGAGTCAAGGTAACAGAACACCAACCCACACAGGCATGTACTAAGGTTTGTCTTCATTGTACCTGCAAAAAACCAAAAGGGTGCTAACAGAGATTCCCGGAATTAACAGCCATCTTTAGAATATCATCGGTACGTTGGATTACTCCCCAACCGATAACATTCTTAAAATAGACCTCGTCCGAGTGTAGTATCGCGTGACAACCACCTTAAGTTTACACTCAGACAGTTTCCGCACTACGTTCCTAAATTGGCTTGGATTGGTTAAGGGTTCTACGGTCCTCAGTATGATCAGCTCAAGGTCGGAAAATAATGCCACGTACGATTACTCGTCATGACATTGATAGTCCAAGAGAGCCTAACCGAGTGGAGATTATCAAATTGATATCGCTTTGGACTACTCCATCGCGTATCGCTTCGAATATCGCCGTCCTATCATAAGTTCCACTCAGATCCAGGTTAGAATCTATCTCACAGAGGATCACCAAAACCGAAACAGAACAAACAAGTAACAATCAAATCAAACTAAAACAGTAAATAAATCAAAGTAGGCCGAATCCACTTAGAGATTGACTCCCCAGCAGAGTCGCCACTTTTCTGTAGCGGTAAAATCATGAGTGTAAGCTATTGATTAACTTAACTCAATGTACACAGAGTCGCCACCGCGCTTTTATTTATTTCCAAAAGGAAAAAGGGAAAATAACTAACAAAACCTAATGAATCTAAAAGCAAAAGCTAAAAGAAACAAGCAGAGAATGGGTAAGGGGATTGGTTACAAATCGGGAAGGTTTTACGCACCCGACATGTCCGTGGTACTCCACGGGAACCCTTTGAAATATTTACTGCATTTTTTGGTTTGAAATGGTTTGCTTAAAAAAAGATTGAAGAGATGAGAAGAAGAATGTTTTTTAAGATTTTGGTGTTTGAAGAGACGAACGTCTCGTGCCTACGTACCCACAAAGTGCAACACGATATCAAAATGCCGTAGTTTGTGGTACAAATTGTGAAAAGGAAATGAGTTGAGTTGATTTTAAAATGTAAAGATAAGTCGTCATTCTTTAGCGAATAATTCCGCTAGAAAGAATGAATCATATCTAAACATAAAAAATGGTTAAAAGAAACGTGCACGAGGGTACAAAAACAATTGAATGAGTTTTGAAAGTATTAAAGTTATTTAAGAAGAAAGTTTTGATATGCTTATGTGGTTTAGCATTTATTAAGAAAATGAAATGAAAAGGTAAAAGCACATGACCGAAGTCAAGGTTTGATTGCAAAAATGTTTGAAGTTTGAAAACAAAGAAGATTTTGAAAATAGAGAGAAGATTTGAAAATTAAAGAAGTGGGAAGAGATGAAGGGACTATCCTAAAACTTGAATTAAAAATCTAAAGGAAGAACGATCAAACCATATGGCAAGCATTCTTTGAAACAATTGGATTTCCATCTTCATGAACAAATGAACTTAATCGGAGCCAAAGTCTTCAATCCATAACAACACAAGCAAAGGGATAGATCCTAAAATCTAAGTCCAAATTCCAAGTCCAATGCTTAGGATAGTAACCATAGTCCGAAATTAAAGTCACCAATCTTTTTTAATGTTTAATCCTTTATTAATGTTTTGTGTCCAAATGGACAAAAGAAAAATCACAAGCAACAATATAAACATAAACAATATGATATATGATATAATATGATAATAGCATAATAAAAGAGATAAGGAGCGATAAATTGAAATAAAGAGGATAAGGTGCGAGAGATTGAATTAAAATGGATTATATTCACATTATTATAATATTTACATAATAAGTGGTATGATGAACTTAATCAAGCACAACCACGAAACAAAAATAACAAAATCGAGGCAATCGGATCCAAGTGGATCTTATTTCGAATCGGGACAAATTTAGGTCTATGTTAAGCAATCGTCGAGTAATTTACGGAGTAATTACCCTACAAATGAGGCCGGCCACCACCAATTAAGGTGGAAACTATTTGTGCTAATACATGTTAGAGAAATGATATTATGAACCATTCTCCGAAAACATGTCGCACGAAAAGGAAAGGTAACGGTCTAATCTTTATCGAGATTTCACATTGAATTAACGAAGGCAACCTATCATGATTCCAAAGTATGTAGAATGATCCAAATGATCATTCATCCATAGATTTGAAATTATGAAGATTAAACATCTTCGAAAACCAATAATCTACGAATCCGAGATCTCATCGACCAAAAAGAAAAATAAGATGAATGAAATATGGATCTAATAATGGAATCCACTAAAAAACAACCAAAAGAATTAAAATCCAATTGCAATAAAAAAATCAAAGTTCAAATACTAATATTCTTTTTTTAATTTTTTAAAAAGGAACTTCTAGTTAAAAAACTAAGAGAAAATTTATTAACAAAAATCATTTCTACAAAAAAAAACAAATAAACCAATACTTAATTGGAAAAGGAATAAAAAAAAAGAGTAAAGGTGAATGATCCGCAGGAAAATATGGGTGAAGAGAAAATGGATAGTAATGGATAATAAATTGCAGTCCAGGGTACGAAGGCCCAATCAACAACAATCATAGGCAGATTTTATAAAAAAATGAAAAAAATGAAAACAAAAAAGTAAAACTCAGAAGCGCATGAACACGCTTCTCCCTCAAATGGTGTCATCAGAATATTCATCACCTTCAGAAAAATAAATCGGCTCTTTGTCGCCGGTCAATCGGCAAAGAAAACCGCGGAGACTTCCTCTCAAATTCTCGCCGAAATCATATTATTTCGTCCTTGTTCTTATTCATTTGCGGATCCGTATCTCTCTCAAATCGTCGGCGAAATTATTCTTGGATTTGTTTCTTTCTTTCGCACATATTTTCGATTCGTTAATGAATGTTTGAAGGTTATTAAAGTGTTTACGGAGGAGTATTGAAGGTAGGTAGAATCAAGGTTTTGAGATGAGATTGAAGGTTGAATTGAAGTGAATTGAAGCTCTGAATTTTTTTGATTTGGCAGGGTCTTGAGGGGCTTTTCAAGCTTGCTTTCAATGAAGGAGGGGGTATCAATTTATAGGAGGATTGAAGGAAGATTGTTGCCATTTCGATGGTTCACGGAACGCGTTTTAAGTTGCTGAATTTTTCCTTCAAATTTCTGCGTTTTGTGGCTGTAACCCCTGCGTTTTGGAATTGGCTTGCACACGTGACTCTTGCTTGCTGTGTTGCGTTTTATGTGTTCTTCAGGTGCGTTTTGCAGGTGATTTAGGGCGTACGGCTTAGTGTGTTTGGAGTTGAGGTACGCGTGAAGGCTTGCTGGGCGATACGGCTTATTGGGCGTGTGGCTTGCGTGAGGAGGTTGGCTTGGAAGGCTTGAGTTTTGGCTGCGTTGAGGCTGAAAGTGTGGCTAGTGAATGCATTTTTACTTGTTGGTGTGGCTTTGGAGAAGCTTCGGCTGGGTAGACGAGGTTGGGCCTGTGTGAACGGCTGAAGCTTTTTGTTATTTAGCTGAGGCATTTTAGTATTGGCTTACGAAAACAGCGTGAGTATGGTTCACGTGGTATTGAAGCTAGCTGGGAGTTGTTATTTGGCTTGTGTTCACGTGGAAAAGCCGAGGAAATGTCTTTTGCTCGCGTGAAGTTTCTTAGAGTGTGAAGTTGGGAAAAATTGGAAAGAATTAAGTGGGCTAATGGGCTGACTGAAAAAGTATAAAAATGGTTGAGTGATGCAATATTGTAGAAAGTGTTTGGAAAAAAGTGAAGTGGGCCTCATATATATATATATATATATATATATATATATATATATATATATATATATATATATATATATATATATATATATATATATATATATTTTGGTAAGAAATGAATAATAAAAAAAAATGGGTAATAGGAAACCAAAATTGGATTATGATTTTAATAATGGAAATTAAAAATGGATATAAATGGGAATAATGAACATTTTGTGACAAAGATAAAAATCCAAAAATGGGTTAATGGATAAAATTTTGGTTTTCTTCAATTTTTTTATAGAACTTTTTGTGGTAAAAAAAAATAAAAATAAAATGGGCTTAAGAATGATAATGGGTCTTGGATTTGTAACATGTCAATTGGAATTGGGTTAAGAAATGAATATTGGAAATTAACAATAAAAATAAATGGAAAATAATCGGATAACCGAAAAATGATTAATGAATAAAATTCGAAAAAATGAAATGGATGTGAAATAATGGAAAGGTTATTGAAAAGGGAATGGTTTAATCGAAAAAAGGGATAATGGATATATGGATGATTTTTTTTAAAGCCCACGATCAATATTTGATTTTTTTACAAACTCCTTGATAAAATGAACACAGTCATCACAAAACCACTAAACAATTTGCCAATTAAGCTGCAACCAACATCTGAAAATTGCCCTGATAATTCAAATCCACACTGAGGAAAATAAATCCTCAGATGAACCACTGAGGCATTGAACCAAAACAATCTGGCCTACAACTTCTTAAGACCCACAACTTTGAGAAAATCTGAGAAATTTCGCACGCAACACAGCTTCCACTTTGAAAACGCATTGCCTGAGAAATAAACCACTGGCACACACAACTTGCAGTTGAAACAATCTTCTGATAGTTTGACCAAGATTAGGTCAAACGTCCATAGGAATCGAATCGTAACTGAACATACGCATCTGAACTGAAATCAACGCCTTATCTTCGCAAACCTGCAACACAGAGAAGAAGAAGAAGCAGACTACACCATATTTTTTTTGATATTTTGGTTATAAGTTAGTGAATATAAACAAATAACAGAAATTAAACATAGTGATCTTCTGCGAAGCATAGACCTGCACCTGAAAAAGGATAAATGAACCAGTGCGTGATCTTGTTTGTATGCGAAATGCAGATGAGATGCGAAAAATATTAGGGTCAAAAATTAGAGTCTGACAAATGCCATAAATGCCAGATTTATGCAGATAAAGTGCATGTGCCTCCGAATCCTTTGAATGTGATGTCTTCACCTTGGCCCTTTGCCATGTGGGCCATTGATATGATTGGCAAGATTGAACCGACTGCTTCAAATGGCCACAAATTCATCCTGGTAGCCATTGACTATTTAACCAAGTGGGTTGAAGCAGCCTCGTATGCGAACGTCACCAGGCAAGTGGTAGCCCGATTCCTAAAAAGAGACATCATCTGCCGGTATGGAGTTCCCGAGCGAATTATTACCGATAATGGTTCCAACTTGAACAACAAAATGATGGCAGAACTGTGCCGGGACTTCAAAATCCAACACCACAATTCTTCTCCTTACAGGCCAAAAATGAATGGCGTTGTGGAAACAGCTAACAAGAATATCAAGAAGATTGTGCAAAAAATGGTAGTCACTTACAAAGACTGGCATGAGATGCTACCATTTGCCTTGCATGGGTACCGTACCTCGATCAGAACGTCCACTGGGGCAACATCGTATCAGCTTGTGTATGGTATGGAGGCAGTCCTACCTGTTGAAGTTGAATTACCCTCCTTGTGAGTACTAATGGATGTCAAGTTGAATGAGGCAGAATGGGTTCGATCCCGTTACAATCAACTGAGTCTGATCGAAGAGAAGAGATTAGCTGCAATTTGTCATGGGCAGTTATATCAGAAGAGAATGAAGAAAGCCTTCGATCAGAAAGTTAGGCTTCGGGAATACCAAGTAGGAGATCTGGTGCTCAAAAGACTCTTTCCTCCTCATATAGACCACAAGGGCAAGTGGACTCCGAATTACGATGGTCCGTTCATAGTAAAGAAAGTCTTCTCTGGTGGAGCACTGATGCTCAGCACTATGGATGGTGAAGACTTCCTGTCCTCGGTGAATTCATATGCAGTTAAAAAATACTTCGCATAAAATGACCCGCTGGACATAAAAACAGAATGTAAGTCCAGGCAAAAATAGGGCATCCCAGCAAGTCAAAAACAGAATAAAAGACTCGGGCAAAAATAAGGGAAAATAAGTATAAAAAAAATGTACACCCGCTGAGTTGAAAAGCCGCATTGGACAGCTCAGGCAAAAATGGGTATCCCGGTGGATTGAAAACCCGAAAGGGAGATCCACGCAAAATAAGGGAATAAGCGAACAACTGCATTCTGAATTCGTATATATCACTTACAGCACGACAAGCTATGAAAGGTTAAAGCATCGGTCAGAATCAGCCTTCTTCAGAAAGCAAAATGAGAAGAACGTCAACGTCATACGAGCCATAGCCAAGGGAAGCTCACTGAAGTGTCATCAACATTGCCAGTACCTTTTTGTTTCTCAATTTGTAACAATCTCCTCATTTCAGGGGATTTGTTTCTGTAGATGTTTAGAATTGGCAGAATTTTTGACAAACAAGAAGTGTTGAACTTAGTTCAGGATGTCACACCAGATGTTGTGACATTATCAAACAGAGTATAAGTTAATGAACTTAATTCAGGATGTCACACCAGATGTTGTGACATTATCAAACCGAGTATAAGTTAATGAACTTAATTCAGGATGTCACACCAGATGTTGTGACATTGTATAAGTTAATAAAGTTCAGATTTCAGGATGTCACACCAGATGTTGTGACATCTCAAACCTGCTACCAGAATTAAATAATGCTTAACAGAACTGAGTAAATTCAGGGAATTTATCTGGAATAAATTGTGAATGGATAAACAATACAAGGCACATCTGTAGGGAGATTAGTTATATGATTTCAGTATAACAGAAGATCTATCTCACCTAGAATCAAGGAAGTAACAAACCCTAATTCAAGGTGATGACAGCGTGCGTATCAGGATTGGATAACCTACAGAAATCCCAAAATCCAAGCATGTATTTAAGGAACAGAAAATCTCAGAATAGAGTACGAAATTAAGAAGACTAAATAGGGTGTTTGTGTTTTAATAGCAGGTTTTATATGTGTATCACTTTATGAGCTTTTAAGCAAAAAGTGTATTGTGTCTTGATTGAAACTATGAAGTAAGATCAAGCTGTTGTGTTTGAAGTGTGACTTCAATTTTATTAAACATTGTAACATATCACTGTGTGATTGAGGGGGAGTGAGTTGGTACTCATATCTAAGTTGTGTCTTAGGTAGAAATTGCCTTGGGTAGATATTAAGTGAGGGATTAAACTGAGTGGTTTAAGTCCAGAATTAATATTACTTATATTGGATTTCCTTCCTGGCTTGGTAGCCCCCAGATGTAAGTGTGGAGATACACTGAACTGGGTTAACAATTTCCTGTTTTGTTTAATCTACCTGCACTTTATGTTTTGTTTAAGTCTTCAAGTGTTTAAACATCATCACGTACCTGATCCTAGAATTTCAATTGGCATCAGTGCAGGCACCCTGCCTGTTTAACTGGGTGAGATCTAGGGATTGCAAATTTTGGGAACATGGACAGAGATGTAGGATCTGTAAATAGACCACCTATATTGGATGGATCCAACTATGACTACTGGAAGCCAAGAATGGTAGAATTCTTAAAATCAATTGACAATAGGTCTTGGAAAGCAGTCAACAAAGGATGGGAGCACCCTGTCCAAGACAACAAGGATGGGGCAAAAGTGTTGAAACCTGAAGAAGAATGGAGCAAGGAGGAAGAAGATTCAGCACTTGGAAATTCCAAGGCCTTAAATGCCTTATTCAATGGCATTGATAGGAACATATTCAGACTTGTGCATCACTGTGAGCTGGCCAAAGATGTTTGGGACACTCTCAAAACAACTCATGAAGGAACATCAAAGGTGAAGATGTCAAGACTTCAACTTCTCACCACCAAGTTTGAAAACTTGAGAATGAAGGAAGATGAGACAATTCATAAGTTTTACATGAACATCTTGGAAATAGCTAATACTTCTGGTGCTTTGGGAGAGAAGATGAGTGATGAAAAGCTGGTAAGAAAGATTCTCAGGTCTTTACCAAAAAGATTTGACATGAAGGTTACAGCAATAGAAGAAGCTCAAGACATATGCACAATGAAGGTTGAAGAGCTCATTGGTTCCCTTCAAACATTTGAGATGGGAATGAATGATACAATTGTAAAGAAGAACAAAAGCATAGCCTTAGTGTCAAATACTGATAAAGAAGAAGAAAATCATGAAGCAGACCCTGAAGAAAATTTATCAGAAACAATTTCTATGCTTGGAAGACAATTCAACAAAATTCTCAAAAGAATGGATAGCAGGTCCAGACCAAGTGGAAGAAACTCAAACTCTTCTGAGAATAAAAGACCTTATGATAGAAGGACAAATTATGATGAGAAGACCAACCAAGAAAAAGGGATTAAATGTCATGGATGTGAAGGATATGGACACATCAGAAATGAATGCCCTACCTATCTAAAGAAGCAGAACAAAGGTCTCTCTGTGACCTGGTCTGACGAAGACTCAGGATGTGATTCAGAAGAAGAATCAGCAAAGCACATCACTGCTCTAGCTGGAGTATGTGAATCTGAAAGTGGATCCAGTGATGAGGAGCTAACTTTTGAAGAGCTTGAAGAATCATACAAGATGCTGTGTAAAAGGAGCACTGAGGTATGCATGGAGAATATAAAGCAGATTGAGGCATTAAAGGCTGAAAAAACATGTAATCTAGAGATCATTGACACTTTGAAAAGTGAAGTAAGCCTTCTCAACTCCAAGTTGGAGCATATGTCCAAATCTTTTAGAATGCTGAACAGTAGCTCAAACACACTAGATGTCATTCTCAACAACAATAAGCATTCAGGGGATAGAACTGGACTGGGATTTAACAAAGCTCAAAAGGTTGAGGCTAGCACCAGCAAAACTACTTCAAATCCCATAAAGTCAAACAAGATGTCCCAATAGATGTCCCAACATCATGAAAAGAACATGATGAAAAAGAAGTATCAAAGATGGAGATGTCATCATTGTGGAAGGTTTGGTCACATCAAACCTTATTTCTACAAGTTGCATGGATATCAAAATCAGAAGCATCAGCAACCCCCTAAGCAGAAGATAGAGGTCATCAAGAAAGTGATGCATGGACATCAAAATCAAAGATATCAGCAATCCCCTAAGCAGAAGACAGAGGTCATCAAGAAAGTATGGGTACCTAAAGCTAGTGTTCATGCTGATCAAAGCTACATGCCCAAGAACAAGTTCAACAAACAATCTTAGAGCTCTAAAGATGGACACTACACAGGGCAGAGGCATCAAAGGAAACCTCACAACAAGCAAAAATGGTCAAAGAAGGGTGTTGCATATATAGCTCATACATCTCTCAGAGTATCAGCTAAAGAAGACTGGTACTTTGATAGTGGATGCTCAAGGCACATGACTGGATTGAAGAATCTGCTGGTAAACTTAAAGTCACATTCATCCAGATATGTAACCTTTGGAAATGGAGCTAAAGGAGAAATCAAGGGAGTTGGGACCTTGGACTGCCCAGATGTACCAAGACTAGATGATGTGTTGTTGGTAAAAGGATTGACTGCTAACTTGATCATCATAAGTTAATTATGTGATCAAGGTTACAGTGTAAACTTTACCAAAACTGAATGCATAGTGTCTGATAAAGAACAGAAGGTTGTCATGAGAGGAGCCAGATCTAAAGACAAGTGTTATATGTGGGAACCTCAAGATTTTCGTCTCACTTCAACTTGCTCCTTAGCCAAAGAAGAAGAAGTGAAGCTATGGCACCAAAGACTGGGTCATCTTCATCTCAGAGGTATAAAGAAAATCATATCTATGGAGGTTGTAAGAGGTATTCCAAAATTGAAGATTGATGAAGGCAAAGTATGTGGTGAATGTCAAATAGGCAAGCAAACCAAGATGTCCCATCCAAAGCTCCAACATCTGACAACTTCCAAAGTTTTGGAATTATTGCATATGGATATTATGGGACCAATGCAGGTTGAGAGCCTTGGAGGAAAAAGGTATGCCTATGTAGTTGTTGATGACTTTTCAAGATATACATGGATAAATTTCATCAAAGAAAAGTTTGATGTGTTTGATGTATTCAAAGATTTGTGCCAAAGAATACAAAGAGAAAAAGCAAGTTGTGTGGTCAGAATAAGAAGTGACCATGGAAAGGAGTTTGAGAATAAAAAATTCTCAGATTTCTGTTCTTCAGAAGGAATAAATCATGAGTATTCTTCTCCTATCACCCCTCAACAAAATGGGATTGTTGAGAGGAAGAACAGAACTATCCAAGAGTCAACAAGAGCTATGATCCATGCTAAAAAGTTACCATTGTACTTCTGGGCTGAAGCTATGAACACTGCTTGTTACATTTATAATAGAGTCACTCTAAGGAAAGGAACCTTGTCCACCATCTATGAAGTCTGGAAGGGCAGAAAACCTACAGTCAAGTACTTCCATGTGTTTGGAAGTAATTGTTACATTCTGGCTGATAGGGATCAAAGAAGAAAGATGGACCCTAAAAGTGATGAAGGGATTTTCCTTGAATACTCCATAAATAGCAGAGCCTATAGAGTTTTTAACTCCAGAACCAAGGTTATAATGGAGTCAATAAATGTGATCATTGATGATGCCCCTGCAGATGTTGCAGATGATGTTGGAACATCTGCTGACAGTCAAACTGAAGTTGAAATAAAGAGTGATAATCCTGACTTCACTCTAACTGAGACAAGGACAGAACAATCCAGCAAACCTCCCTCCATCAGAATCCAGAAGGATCATCCTAAAGATCTGATAATTGGTGATCCCAACAGTGGTGTAATCACTAGATCAAGAGAGATGATTTCAGGTTCTTGTTTTGTTTCAAAAATAGAACCTAAAAACATCAAGGAAGCTCTTAATGATGAGTACTGGATTTCTGCTATGCAAGAAGGATTAGGCCAGTTCACAAGGAATGAAGTGTGGGATCTTGTTCCTAGACCCGATGACATAAATTTGATTGGCACTAAGTGGGTGTACAAGAACAAGTCAAATGAGCAGGGAGTTGTTACAAAGAACAAGGCTAGACTTGTAGCTCAAGGATTCACACAAATTGAAGGAGTAGACTTTGATGAAACCTTTGCACCAGTAGCAAGGCTTGAATCAATCAGACTACTTTTAGGAATTGCTTGTATCCTGAAGTTCAAGCTATTTCAAATGGATGTGAAAAGTGCCTTTCTAAATGGATATCTTAATGAAGAGGTATATGTGGAGAAGCCTAAGGGATTTGTTGATCCAAGCTGTCCAGATCATGTATACAAACTAAGGAAGACTCTTTATGGACTGAAGCAAGCCCCAAGAGCATCGTATGAGAGACTGACTACTTTTCTCATAAAACAAGGGTACAGGAAAGGTGGAATAGACAAAACCTTATTTGTGAAGGATGAAGAAGGAAATGTCATGATTGCTCAAATATATGTAGATGAAATAGTCTTTGGTGGGATGTCAGATAGGATGGTTAAACATTTTGTCACTCAAATGGAATCTGAATTTGAGATGAGCCTAGTAGGAGAACTAACCTACTTTCTTGGATTGCAAATCAAGCAGATGGAAGACTCCATGTTCATATCCCAAAGCAAGTATGCAAAGAACACTGTCAAAAATTTTGGGATGGACAATGCAAGTCATAAAAGAACACCTGCCCCCACTCATTTAAAGCTGACAAAGGATGACAAGGGTGAGAAGGTGGACCAAAGCCTATACAGAAGCATGATTGGAAGCCTATTATATTTGACTGCTAGCAGACCAGATATAGCCTTTGCAGTAGGTGTATGTGCAAGATATCAAGCTGATCCAAAAGTTAGCCATCTAAACCAGGTTAAGAGAATTCTGAAGTATGTCAATGGTACTTGTGACTATGGCATAATGTACTCCCATGGATGTGAACCAATTCTCACTGGCTTTTGTGATGTTGATTGGGCTGGAAGTGCTGATGATAGAAAGAGCACATCAGGAGGATGCTTCTTTCTAGGAAACAATTTGATTTCTTGGTTCAGTAAGAAACAAAATTGTGTATCCTTATCCACTGCTGAAGCTGAATATATTGCAGCTGGTAGCAGTTGTTCACATTTGGTTTGGATGAAGCAAATGCTCACAGAATACAATGTCCCACAAGATGTCATGACATTGTACTGTGACAATTTAAGTGCTATTAACATATCAAAGAATCCTATCCAACACAGCAGGACCAAGCACATTGATATCAGGCATCATTTCATCAGAGATCTTGTGGAAGAGAAGGTGATCTCATTAGAACATGTAGCCACAGATCTGCAATTAGCTGATATATTTACTAAAGCTTTGGATGCTACCCAATTTGAAAACCTAAGGGGTAAATTGGGAATCTTCTTATGTGAAATATAGCAGTTATGGAGAAGTGCCAACATGTCCTATGACATCGTGTGGCATGATCACCAAATGGCAACACCAGTCTGGTCAAAAACTTTGTGTATTCCATTCTTTAAAATTCTCCAAGTAACGGCTTTTATAAAAGCTCCAGCTTGCTCTCAGCTCTTCATCTCCTCATTATCTTCTCAAAATCATTTGCATGCTAAAGCTGATTTTCTAAGCTTACCAAAATCAATCAAACCTAAACTCTTCTTTCACTACATTCTCAAAATGTCTCAACATCAAAACCCTAACCTCACTGATGAAAACCTCAACCAAGAAGATGTGGTGCATGCAACCCCAATCTCTATGGTACCTATGGATACAACTCCCATAGACGAAATCAGAGGAAGTGTTCCTCTTGCTCAAAAGCCTAGAACTCCAAATGTGAGAAGAGCAAAGGAACCTGTATTCAGCAAAATCAAAGGGATTCCTTCATCCTCAAACACCACCCCCAAAGCCTCTGAATATGTGGATGCTTTTATTAAGAATCTTGTGAACAGGATTCTATCTGAACAAAGAGTTGTGAGTGGTATATCTGTTCCCCTGAACACCATGCCAGCTCCACAAGAAGAACAGAGCAATAAGGCTGAAGAGGACACTCCTGCTCAACAAGATGTCCCAATAGATGTTGAAACATCTGAGGACCAGCACAAGGCCTTAACTGATGATGATGATGATGATGAAGCCACTGATGATCAAGCTTTTGTTGATCCTCCTGCTGAAGAGGAGACTTCCCAACCTCCTCCTGTTGAAGCCATAGATGATGACTCTGACACAGAGATCATTGCATCTGTGGACCCTAGCATAGCCAAAAGGCTTAGGGCTAGGAAGGGGAAGAAGACTGCAGGACATGCAACTCTTGAAAAGAAACAACCTACTCCAAAGAAAGACAAGGCCAAAGTGGTATTTGGACCTACTAAACAATGGAGCAAGGTGAATACACAAAAGAGGAAAGTTGTAACTCCACCAGATTCAGATGTTGAAGAGGATGTCCCAACATCCCAACCAAAGAAGAAACCAGCACCTTCAAGGTCTACCTCTGCTGTTCCAGAAGCTCCTCTGGACAATGTGTCATTCCATCATGTGTCAAGTGTGAGCAGATGGAAATATGTATACCAAAGAAGGGTGGCACTTGAAAGAGAGTTGGGCAACAATGCACTTGAGTGCACTTAGGTAATAGACCTAATATCTTCTGCTGACTTATTCAAAACAGTTTCAAATTTTTCACCCTGCTATGAGCTGCTAGTCAAGGAGTTCATTGTCAACCTGCAAGAGGACTGTGCTAATGGAAAGTCAGAAGAATTCAGAAAAGTCTATGTAAGAGGGAGATGTGTGGAATTCTCTCCTAGGTTTATCAATCATTACCTAGGGAGATAATCAGATGGGCCTAATGAGCTGGGGAAGACTAACAACCAAATTTGCAAGGTCATCACTGCCAATCAGGTCAAAACTTGGCCAGTCAAGGGCAAACTTTCTGTTAGCTTGCTAACAAGGAAGTACGCAATGCTGCATAGGATTGGTACTGTCAACTGGGTCCCTACCAATCATACCTCTTCAATAGCAACTGGATTGGGAAGATTCATTTATGATGTGGGCACCCAAACAAAGCTGGACTTTGGGGCTTATATATTTGATCAAACACTGAAGCATGCAGGAACATCAGCAACAAAGCTTCTTATTGCTTTTCCATCTCTACTATGTGGAATCATCCTCAGCCAGTATCCAGGTATCCTCACTGAGAAGGATTCAGTCTGCAAAAGAGAAAGTCCTCTGGCCTTCCACTACAAACTTTTCTTGAGCCATCATGCTGCTAATGTTGAAGCTCCTAGTGGGACATCTGCTGGACCTTCAAAAGCAAAGACTCCCATATCCAAAGCTGCCTTGATTGCAGAACTGAAGAACACCTGCAAAGAGCTGGATGCCAGGAAGCAAAAGCTTGAGGAAATTATTCAAAGGCTGGAAATGGAAGAGAGTGCTCAGAAGGCTGCTAAAACTGATGATGACTCTGATGATGAATCTGAAGAAGAGGAAGATACAGAATATGAAGACTCTGAGTGAAAATGTGTGAGGAAAGTGTACTGTATTAGCATTGTAATTTTGAAAATTTTGTAATTCTCTCTGCTAATGTAATTTGGCCCCAATTTCTGTCTAACAAGGGGGAGAAGAGAACTGAACAACAACAATGTCTGCTGCAGTTTACATGATTAATGAACAAGCCGTTTGTCTGTTTAATATCTGCCTCTGAACTATGTTTTTTTAAATTATGTTGAACAAGTCAGAATACATACAGTTTTGAGGGGAGGCAAACTCTCATATGATTAAAACAGAAAAGAACTCTGCTGCACTCTGATAAATGAAACTCTGCAGCACTCTGATAAAACCAGAAGATTGTGTTAGCCAAAAATTAGCCAAAGGGGGAGTTTGTATATGTTTAGAATTGGCAGAATTTTTGACAAACAAGAAGTGTTGAACTTAGTTCAGGATGTCACACTAGATGTTGTGACATTATCAAACAGAGTATAAGTTAATGAACTTAATTCAGGATGTCACACCAGATGTTGTGACATTATCAAACAGAGTATAAGTTAATGAACTTAATTCAGGATGTCACACCAGATGTTGTGACATTGTATAAGTTAATAAAGTAAGTTCAGATTTCAGGATGTCACACCAGATGTTGTGACATCTCAAACCTGCTACCAGAATTAAATAATGCTTAACAAAACTGAGTAAATTCAGGGAATTTATCTGGAATAAATTGTGAATGGATAAACAATACAAGGCGCATTTGTAGGGAGATTAGTTATATGATTTCAGTATAAAAGAAGAACTATCTCACCTAGAATCAAGGAAGTAACAAACCCTAATTCAAGGTGATGATAGCATGCGTATCAGGATTGGATAACCTACAGAAATCCCAAAATCCAAGCATCTATTTAAGGAACAGAAACTCTCAGAATAGAGTACGAAATTAAGAAGACTAAATAGGGTGTTTGTGTTTTAATAGCAGGTTTTATATGTGTATCACTTTATGAGCTTTTAAGAAAAAAGTGTATTGTGTCTTGATTGAAACTGTGAAGTAAGATCAAGTTGTTGTGTTTGAAGTGTGACTTCAATTTTATTAAACATTGTAACATATCACTGTGTGATTGAGGGGGAGTGAGTTGGTACTCATATCTAAGTTGTGTCTTAGGTAGAAATTGCCTTGGGTAGATATTAAGTGAGGGATTAAACAGAGTGGTTTAAGTCCAGAATTAATATTACTTATATTGGATTTCCTTCCTGGCTTGGTAGCCCCCAGATGTAAGTGTGGAGATACACTGAATTGGGTTAACAATTTCCTGTGTTGTTTAATCTACCTGCACTTTAAGTTTTGTTTAAGTCTTCAAGTGTTTAAACATCTCATTCGACATCACGTACCTGATCCCAGAATTTCAGTTTCTTTGACTGTACTTACCAATTCAGGGCACGCAAATTAATAAAAACAGATTTTCAGTCACCTTTCATTTTGTACATTTTATTTCGTTTGCAAAAATGTCTGATATCCTTGATATATTGATTGCATAAGTACATATGCGCCTTTTCAAAATCACATGCTTACAGAAAATATAATTGCTCCCGGGAGTGCCTAAACTCCTATGATGGAATCCAGTAAGGGATACCACGGGGTACTTGTACGTTTTTTTGTCATAATAGAATTGTAGGTATTCAAAGTGCGACATGGGGCATGGAAGCTTCTCCCTAGCAAGCTGCCAAATCATTATTTCCTCAGCACTTCTTCCAAACAACATCAGAGATGCCCCCTCCCCATCAGAGCTGCTAGGCATCATTTCTCCAGCACTTTCTTCAAAAGCAATAATAGGAGGGTCTCATTTCCCCAGCTAAGTACATCATCCTCAGCAGGATCCCCACAGAAATCTCTAGGAAGATCGTTCAGTGATCATTCCTCCCAAGCCAAGTGGTAGACAGGGAACCATCTCCCCACAGAGCTCCAGCCTCTATCCGGAGGAGCAATGTCTGAGGATCTCACAACAAAGTGACAAAAGCTTCCACAACCCCAGTTGGGCTCCTCATCACCAAGGATAGGTTTATCAGTGACTTACTTCCCCAAGCAGAATCATATATCAGATCTACCAATGATCTCATGCCCAGCTGGAATATTTCCTTCAGCAAGACCAACCAGAGATCTTCACAGCAACGGGATCCGAATCCCAGATCGGTATCTTTTGCATAATCATAACATTCGCATAATATTTCCCCTCAGAGCATAGCATTCCGTCTAATACGGAGCATTACGGCAAAAATCAAACATACTGCATAGTCACAAGCCATGTTTTGAATCAAATACCTGTATATACCAACATTTCATTTGCAGTATATACGAAGACTCACAGTCCCCGCAGAAAGCCAGAGTGCCCCCTTTGCACTCTCAAAATACAGATACATGCGCCTTTTGGCACTCGTCTGTGTCATCATTCCCCAATAAAGTCGCCCGAACGTTCTCTACAAATAGATATCTATACACTCCTTTGACACTCGTCTGTGACACCTTTCCCCAGCATGGTTTCCTAAACACTTATTGTAAACCAAACACTTGTTTATAATACACTTCTTCCGACACCCGTCTGTATCGTCTTACCCCCACAGATCTTCAGAATATCTTTTACACTCATAAGTTCATAACTTACACACTTTCTCTTATGGTACTCATCCGTGTCATACTCTCCCCAGCAAAATGAAAACTCATCTGTGTCTCACTCATGCTTATTTTTCACTCATACAGATACTCATTCGTATCTTGTATACACCACTTATATTTTCCCAGATTCAACACTCGTCCGTGTTCTTTGTTAACCAGTTGGTACTCGCCCGTATCATCATCTCTGAGTATGCGTCAACGTTTGTTTCTACTGATACTCGTCCGTATCATAGTCTTAAGGATGCTCGTCCGCATCTTTAATCTATACACAATGTCAAACACTTATACCTTTCATTTATTGAATGTAGACACTCGTCCGTGTTTACCATTCCTCAGTAGAACGACTTTTCTCCTATCTGACATTCGTCCTATGTCATGATACTTTCGGCAGCCGTACCCTGCCAGGTGATCGTCCTTCACCTTTTTGATGATCGTCCTTCATCATTCCCCCAGCGGAGTCTCCATTATTGGAACCCTTTCCTATCCGATATTCGTCCTATGTCGTGATATTTTAGCAGCCGTCTCCTTCTAGGTGATTGTCCTTCACCTCTTGATGATCGTCCTTCATCATTTTATCCGATGGCCGTCCCCATCGTTGATCTTGTTATCTGACATTCGTCCTATGTTATGATAAACCCCGAGAGCAGCCGTACCCTGCTAGGTGATCTTCCTTAACCTCTTGATGATCGTCCTTCATCATGCTTATCTGATGGCCGTCCCCATCGTCGACCTTTTCTATCCTACATTCTTCCTATGTCGTGATACTTTCGGAAGTCGTACCCTGCCAAGTGATCGTCCTTCACCTTGGATGACCGTCCCTCATCCTTCTCCCCAACAGAGCAGCCATCCCCTGCTAGGTGATCGTCCTTCACCTTTGATTTCATTTATTTTATTAACCCGGTGGCCGTCCCCCATCGTTGTTTACCCTTTACTTTATGAACCTGATGGTCGTCCCCATCATGATACCTCCATCTCCCCAGCATGTCGGTCGTCCCCGTCATTGCTTTATCCCCAACGGTCGTCCTCTGCTCGGCGGTCGTCCTCCGTCGCCCGCACTTTATAATCATACTTTACTTCCTTTCACAATCTATATCCCTTTTCTTCTTCACCCAGTGAGTGCAAATTTCGGAATGTCTTTTGTATTCAACCACAAGTTACCTTGTTTGTTTGTTAAGTCGTCGCTTACATCCTGCATAGCTAACTCATGCTTGAATAGGGGCAGCTGTAACCACCCCAAATTTTCCCTCACTAAGTTCACACCATGTCTTGTGATCTTTCACATTTGCATTGGTTCAATCATATCATCTCATATTGAATTTTTGCTTCACTGCATTGGCTCAAATTCATCTGCATCTAGGGTTTGTGATCTGAGCAAACCAAGGGTCATCTGAGCCACCCCAAAGGTTTCCAATCATCTCAAGAGGGTCCATGTATGTTCAAGTATCATATTATATCCTCCCAAGATCAAGGAAGTCAGAAAATCACAAGAACTGGGAAAGGCATGGAAGCAGAGCCAAGCTTAACTGCACAGATGACATAAAATTAGGGTTTTGGTTTCAGAGGCCATAACTCAAAATATTTTGGTCATTCTTGTTTCTATTGGTATTTATATGTTATAAGGATCCTACACACCAATTTTCATGAAGAAATTCAATGGGGAAGGCATCTGATCAATAGATGACTTCTTGAGCAAGTCAGTGCAAAATCAGGGCATCTGAGGCCCCCAATCATCCAACCAAAGGGTCTTCTCCATCATTGTAGGTGTACATGATCTTTATTTAATCTTAGAAGAGGTTATAAGTTCACAAAATTGAAGAGTTTCAAGCCATTTGCAAAGTTGCCATTTTGGGAAAGTGACTTGTAATGCAAAATTGCCATTTTGGGAAAGTTTTTCAACCTCCTCTTTCTCAACCAAAAATGCTTCAAATGAAAAATTCTTGGTCATGAAAGTTGTAGATTGGATCATTCCCTTTTCAAAAAGTACAAGAACTTGATCTAATTCATCCTAGAACTCAAGTTATGGCCTTACAAAGTTGGGAAAATCACTAAATTTTCACTTATGCACCAAAGAGGGAAATTTGCAAAAGCTCATGCCAAGCCAATTTGTGACCCCTAATTAACTTCTAAGCATTACAAAAACATGATACATGACCTAAAACTCAGAGTTCCCCAAAGAATCACTCATTTTCATGCCTTGATCATCAAGAATTCTCAAAGGCATCAAGAATTCTCAAAGGGGCCTTGATCATTTTTATGCCATAGAAATGTTGCTTATGCTTCACTGATCACGCTGCACTTGTTGGTTTTAAAAATGGTTGAGTATTAAGCCTGAACCATGCCTCTGAAAGTTTGACCTAAAAAACTTGTTTGATTCGATTCTTGTTTATGTTGAAATATAAATGAGTTTTTGTGCTTGATTCTTGCTTAGGGTTGGTAGAAGGTCTGATCTGGAGTTTTAGAGGGTTTAAAATTGCCTAGAGAAGAAGTTAGGAATTTGGTTGATCGGAGAAGATGACCGGAACCACTGTTCCGGTCATCAGAAGTGAATTAGGGTTAAACGTGATTAAGGCTTAGTTTGAATATAGGTCGTTGATTTCACTTTCCCGCGCGCATCCAATGTCCCAGATTCATCATTAAAACCACAAAACCTGTTTAATTAGCCCTAATTGAGTTTAAGGAATTCAAATCTCTAGAACTGATCCTGGCCTTCCATTTTCGCGCGCGGTCTTTCCCTCTACCCCAGCTTTGAATTTGGACCACTGGATTAGTTGAATTCCCATTTAAATTGATTTTTATTTCATTTTTATTGCATTTTATTTCTCATTTATTTTAAAATATCAAAATGCATCCAAAAAAATTCATTTTTTGCATCATGACTGTAAATATTTTTCTCATTCTGAAAATAATTTTTATTTTATTTTTTGCATAAATTTGTATTTTTAAAAATATTTAAATGTTTATTTTAATTAATGAAAATTAATTAATTAAAATACCATTTATGTTTCTAAAAATCACCCAAAAAATTACATTGCATCTTGACACATTTAGAGACATTATCAAACCATTTATACAAATTTCTTTTTGGTTCTTGATCCATTTTGACAATTTCTTTGAATTTAGGGTTCTTAAAAATCAATATTTTTAACCCTAACTTAGAAAAATCTTTTCTGCCTAACCATGAAGGGTTTGATAATGATTCTTTTTGAATTGCATTCCACATATCATGTAGTTCCTAGGATAAAATTGGCATGAATTTATCTTGCATTTTCAATTTGTTTGGTATTTTCCCTTTAGGATCACCCTTAAAACCTTAGGAACTTAGAAAAATCATAAGTCCTTCTAGGTTAAGCTTCTGACCTTCCCCTTTGGGCAGTGAACTTGTATAGGTTTAGGGTCCCTTTGATTCCATTTTCAATTTTTTATCTCATTCTTTGCTTCTGATTTTGAATTTTGCATCTCATGTTGTACATAAACCCTAATTTGCATCTTCATTTGCATCCATCTTACATAAGCTTGAATACATGAGCTTTCCATGACATTTTGTGCATCCACATGACATATAAGACATCTTAGGACATATTAGAACCATGTTTGATCATTTCATCACCCATTTGCCATGTTTTTGCTTTCATTTCATGTCATATGCATTCATGAACTTCCATGCTTCTTATTCATTTGCATTCTCATCTCTTGTATGAACATTCATATCACTTGACATGCTTTCATACCATCCCATAATGTCATTTACATCATGAATATGCTTCTGAATTTGGCTTTCATCTTTACATGTCATCTCATTTTCATTTCTTTTCCTTTTGCTAACTTTTCAGGTGGTAAGTGTTTGAGAAGTGAATTTGCCTTCACTTCTCACAATCTCTTCTCATCTCTCTTATGCATCATTTCTGCATTTTACTTGTAAATTAGAGTGAGCTTGCTCATTCATGTTCCCTCCTCACTTTCTTTCTTCAAGCAACTTGTCTTCTTAAGTGAAGCAAGTTGTCTTGCTTCTTCTTGTTTCTCTTCCTTCATCCTGCTTCTTCCTTGGTGGCTTTTTCTCTTGAAGATCTTCTTGCAAGCCCCATAAATCCTAGGAACACCCAAGCATGATCACAATTAGGGTTTGATTAGTCCCCCATTAATTTCTACCTTTGTGCCATCTTTGAGTCTTCTCTTCTCATCTCTTAATCAAGGACTAAACCTTCAAGGTTTTAAGGCTTTGTGATTAGGGTTATGCTTGTATCCTTCTATTAGGATGGAGTGTATAACTTTAATCCTAAGTGTTAAATCCTTAATGTGTTTAAATCCTTTAATCAATCCATCTAATAAAACACTAAGACATCAAGCTTGTAACTTGGGCCTTGCATTAGGGTTCTAATTCTTCCTTAATTGGTTAAGAAGGACTAACCCTAGTGTTAATGGACAAGTCCTCATCAAGTTGTCTTACAAACCATAAAACTCACTTCTTAATCTTATCATTAACTAAAATCCACTTTAATAAAGGCTTTGTTTTGTCATGAGTTTAATCCCTAATCATGGATTAAGTTGGGGTATCTTCCTCAGCTTAAATGTTCTTATCTATTATCCTTCTATTAGGATGGTGTAATGAGTCCATTAAATCCTTGACTATGGCTTAAACTCATTACTTAACACTAAACAAAAAACTCCAAAAACATCTAAATAAATTCAAGTAGGTTAATAATCTTAATCCTACATCGTGGTGATTAAGTGTGAGGTGCTTACTTCATACTTAAGGCATTCTCATTACCCCTAATCAGAGGGAAGATGTGATGAGTTTACTAACCCTTGGGTTAGGCTTAAGCTCATTTTCTTATGACAAACTCAAAAAGCAATAAAAGACTAAAAACACCAAAAACAAACAATAATCGTCTCCTCCGGGATTCTTTTCTCACCTCATTCACTCACAAACGAGAACTTGCTTCTTCCGTCTAATGCAAGACAGTTTGCACCTGAGCCAGACAGATTATACACTTGAGCATAGATAAGTAAGCAGTTCACAAGTCAATTTATCTTTCAGTCTCTTTGAGTCGAACTATGGTGTTCTGACTTCCTCATTGCACGGGAGGATACGTAGGCATAACTTAACAGTTATCGAACAAAAGTCTCTGTATATCCCCCCCTTCCAGCATTATTCTTTAAGCCTCATAGTCTTGAGCTTCACATTATTTTCTTACACTGACACTCTTTCATCTCACTTCACATTTCTTTTACACTGACACTTGCATTCTTTTCCAGCTCTGGCACACAGAATAACACTATCACTACCCCTTTAAAACACAAACTTTCAAGCGTGGATCCCGTCGAGTACGGCGGACAATCTGGGTGCTAATACCTTCCCAGGTTGTAACCAACCCCCTTTCTCAGTTTCTCTGGTTCACGATCGTCTTGTCCATCTTTTCTTAGGTTTATGCAGCATTACCTTTCCTTAGGGATAAAAATGCCTTGCTGGCGACTCTTTTCAGTTCACCCTTGTGTTCTCTCTCTTTCGCCGACCGTTCGCGTCTGTACCCTATTTGACCTAGCTTCATTTAGCGGGAGCGACAGGGTGACACCAGATTTTTATAAAACCCGATAGAAATGCATGACATTACACCATATTTTATGTAATATCTGGTACAAATGCAATTCTATCACCCAAAATTTACAAAAACATACTAACAAAGTCTCTTAGAAATAACATAGATCTCACCATTTAACAATTAATTCTTTAGTTTGACGAAATTTTAAAAAAAAATTAAGAAGATGTATATTTAACTAAAATGGATTAATACCATAAAAATCATGTTGACTGACACAACATGTTACTACAATGTACTTACTATTTGTGTTTTCATGTAAGAAGAAAAAATAGTATGTAATCTAAGAAATAATCAGAGAATAAAAAGAAGAGAAATAGAGACGAAATCGATGGAAACAATAAAAGCAATTATGATATTGCTTTCTTAGCAATTCAAACATACTCTCTACAGATATTCAAACTCTTTTTTTTCTCATCTATCATTTCCAAAAGTGTGGCAACAGTTTAAGACAATTTTTATGGAGAAGTACTTTTCGTGTTCCTTGAGAACCCAAAAAGAATTTGAATTCCAACAGCTTAGATAAGGGAGCATGAGTGCGGCCAGTTATGCTGAGAAGTTTGAGGACATGGCAGCTTACTCTAGGCAAGCCGTGTATGCTCTAGATGAAATATGGAAGATTGATCAGTTCTTGTTTGGTTTGAGGGCCGAAATCTCTCATAGTTTCTCTCAAAGGGAGTTTACTACCTATTCCGAGTTGTTAAGGCAATGTTATGTCGTCGAACATAGTTTGATGAAAGTACAAGCTGAAGTCGGTGCTGGAAGAGTTGTTAAAAGTGACCGTGGAAGGACTAACCAACCTTTTAGACCAATGCCTCAACCCTTCAAAGGGAAGCAAGTTCAAAGTGCTGGACCTAACACTCCACCAACGTGTAGGTTATGTAACAAGCATCATTTTGGTAGATGTCAGAGGGATGGAGGATCGAGGTGTTACAACTTTAATGAAGTGGGCCATATATCAATGGATTGTACCAAGCTGTAACACCCCAAAATTTGCCCTCATAATTATTACCCTCTAACTGACTTATGTTTCGCATCCACCTGCGTATTCCAATAGGTCATATCCAACAAATAATTTGTTATAGATCTCAACTACATCTTCAAGGTTTTCTCAAGGATTTGTGGTCGTCAGATCAAGACATATGTGTATAAAATGACCAGGCACTGGATCAGGGTACAAGGGATCAAGTTGTGGATTCACGCCATAATCAAGGCCCTATGGTCCTCTTAACAGTCTTGTACTTGTAATACAAGTTCATTGAGTGTTGAGTTCAAAAAGGATTGAATACCGAGGTTCCGTTGAAGATATAAGTTTGACCTAGATTGGAGGTATGAACTGAATTAAACATATTAAGACTACTCATATGGATTACTTGGTCTTCTATAACCCTTTCTCATGATTAATAGTTGCTCGCTACCCATTTCATTTACGTTTACATTTGGATTATTTCAATTCCATTTTATCAAAAAAATTATTTAACCATTAGTCAATATCCCTTTTAATCTATTAGATTATTTTTACCATTTACCCATAATTCAAATACCCACTCTTGTTATAAATCCAAAATTTCCAAGTGAAACCAAGATTCATGAGTCTACAAATTAAATACAAAATCTTCTTTGTCTAGTTACAACCATTTTCCAATTTTCTTCGCACGATGACGACGACACCCCTTCAAATTCAATCTCCTCTGCTCTACTCTCACACTCTTTCGCTCAAACAAAGCCTCAGTGTCCGTTACATTTACCAGAGAAGAGGAACACTCCCATTAACTTGTTCCATTTCAAAAGTCCAAAACAATGTTATAGTTGTTTTCGAGCGAAAACCAGCTAATAATTGGATCGCCCTTTACAAGAGAATTTCCTGGATGAAAAAAAACTGAATTGGGTGTTGCTTCTGTGTTGAATCATTGGGAGAGTGAAGGTAAATCTATTTCGAAATGGGAATTTGGTAGAATTGTTAAGGAGTTGAGAAAGTATGGAAGACATGATAAAGTTCTTCAGGTATTTGATTGGATAAACAATGGACCAAAGAGGTTTATAATGTCTGCAAGTGACATCGCGATTCAGTTAGATTTAATCTCAAGAGCTCACGGAATTTCCAGAGCAGAAGGATTTTTTCTGAACTTGACTGGTGATTTAAAAGACAAGTGGACATATGGTTCCCTCTTGAGTGCATATGTTTATTCTGGATCAAAAGAGAAAGCGGACGAAATAAGAAGCAAAAGGCACCTAATACATTCATTATCGTTTAATTTAATGATGACATTGTACAAAACTCAAAAAAATCCAGTTACAAGCATAACCAAAAAACATTTAAAGTTTCGACATGACTAAAGCTTCCGCAATGGTAAAAACCTCTCGATCTTCAGTAGCCGAAAAGAAAAAAACATAATCGGAACTATTAATTTCAATATCCAATTGGGTTTGGTCCTCTCTTCTTACACTTCAACCAACTTCGTTGTCATCCACGACCATATCAGCCATACTTGTGGCTCTAATTGCAATAGCCGGTCCAAAAGATCCGTCGTCGCTAACCTGCAAATATAGACAGTAGAACAGGGCCATGAATAAGAACAATCACACGTTGATATGATGAATTGTCGGAGTAAGACTATAAAGGGCCTGATAGAGACGAAAAAAGAAACTAAAAAGGATTGTGACGATGTGCATACCAGGACCGTTTCTGTTGCTCAAAGTTAGAGATGTCGTTGAAGCTCGTCGAAGATTAATGGAACTTAGCAACAGCCGCGAGTTACCTCATCGTCTTCATCCGGATTCTATGTTTCAACCGATCCTGCACATTCCATGAGGTTACTGGATAACCTGTAAGTTAAATTCGCCTCATCACCCAAAACTTTCCTTCAATTATGACCTTCAAACTCTGCTTTAAATACAAGACCTGTAAGGTACAAATAACAGAAAATCAAGATCCAAAAATCAGTGAAGAATCCCAATGCCCATAGTAGAGGATCTTAACAAAAGTTAGTTAACCAAAAAATAGAAAACTAACAAAAGTTTCTAACCGATTCTTAACTAATTTCATAGACAATCCATAATTGAAAGTTACCTGAAAGAAATCCCTACATAACTTCATCATCATCTTTATAAATCTGTTAATCTCTTCTTCAAGGGATGGAGATTCTTTGAACACTCATCGATTTGATGCTTCATTCTTCCCCACCCTCACATTTGGCCTCATCCTCATATTCTCTTTCAACTTTCGATTCTCTTCTTCTCCATTTCTTCTTCTTCATTTCTTCTTCCTCATTCCTTTCTTCCATTCCAAAATCTTCATTCTGAACTCTTCAATATCCCCATTTTTTTCGGATTTATCTCCATCATCTCCTCTTCATCCTTCTCCTTGAATCAAAGTCCTCATTCCTCAAGACTCTCCTCAATCTCTGCTCTTGATACCAACTTCCAAGACCACAATAGCTTCTTTTATCTTCAACCATTAACAAAATAGCAGCTTCGAATTTTTCCCTCACCATCACCAATATTTCAATCTTGTCACAAGCGCATCGTCGTCAATGGCCATCACCTTCGACCTTCATCAGTAAGAGGCATGAACCCAGCAATTCAAGAACCACACCTCGTCAATGTGGCAACCTACATCAACAATAGTTTTGTTATCAAGAATCGTTATAAGTACCTGTAACAACAATAAATCGGTTCCTAAGTGAGAAAAAGAGAACTTACGAGTTCGTAAGGCGAGGAAAATCGTGTTGGGGCTTCTTCAGTTGGTGAGGGTTACACGATGAATATGGTAGCAGATTTGGCAGGGAAGCGAGCAATTGGGGGATTTTGGAAAGGATTCTTGCATCAAAGTACGTCCTCCTCTTCAATCATCACCGCTCAGTGTTAATCTTCGTCAACCTCTCTTCACCTTCAAGAGTAGCTCGCGCAAACGGAGAAGGTAAGCCCCTTTTACGTTTGAGCATGTTCGTGTGATTTGAGGAGGATGAATCAATCCCATTTGTTTGTTGGATATTCAGAGGAATAGGAGGCTGGGTTGATAATTAGAGTAAGAAGATGATGAAGGTGGGTTCAGGTTGTTGGTGGAAGAGGACGGAGAAGCTGCGGCGACCATTAGGGTTTCGGGGGGGAGAAAGGTGATCTTTGAGAGATAGAGAAACGTTCTATTCTTATTTTTTTGATAAGTTAACAGGTTATGAGTTTTAATCTTAATGAGAATTAAAATGAGATAATGAATCATTAAACCTAAAATCAAGCACCAATAAAGATTAATTAAAAACCATTAATATATATTAACCGCATTTAATCCATCTTTACAATTCCCATTAAAGTAGAAGAGGATAAGATTTGGATAGTATTTGGAATCCCTCCAGCCTTACCGGCAGTGACACGTGTCACCGTCCGACAGGCTCAACCCATAGCAATCTTGTGCGTGCTAGCACACTGTTTTTGCCTTGTTCACTTGTTTATGGACCTTCAGATGTGGTGACTTGTTTAGAATATGGAATCTGCGGTCCACATAAGGTCAAACAGGGTTGACCGTGGACCTTAAGGTACTCCCCTCTTCTTTATTTTCATCCTGGGCTCAAGGCATTGCTATTAACACCTCCTTCCCCAGCCCACTGCTTGGTTTTATCTCTAATTTACTTAATTTACACCCCTGTCCTTGTTTGCTTTCTTATTTCAATTTCTATTTTTTTCACTTAGTTTTGCTTTGAATCTATAAAAAATTCTAAAACTAATAATAAAATTCCCCAAAAATTATGGTAGAATGTTAAGCCATTTTAGAAACTTTCTCAATTTTTACTTTCTGAATTTTTGCATTTTTCAATTTAATTTCTATTTTTAATTTAATTGATTTTATATTGAATTTCTTCATGAACACATAAATTTGTACAATTTATTTCTAGCACTTCCTGTAACATTTTGGATCCATTCTTTTTGCTTTGGTTAGAGGACAAATTATAGTGCCTAGAATATTTTTGGTGTATTTTTTAGGACATTTTTTCTACTGTTTTGGTAGTGTGATATGTATAAATTTGTGATTAAACCTTAGATAGACTTAGGTGATCATTTGGCATAGTTAGGATTAGAATTTTTAAGAATTTTTTTAATACAATGTTATAATCAGGTTATAGACCCTAGGGAATTAATTTCACATTTTTTCCAGGACTTTTGATATTTTTTGGCATTTTAATTCATTTCATCATATTATGCATATTCATGATTCATGTCATTCACTAACTATTCTCTTTTTGTGCAAGGTATTTTCCGAGGATGTTTCTTATGGACTTGGACATTTTTATGCCTCAATTATGTTTGCATGCTTTGTGATGTAATAGCTTAGAACTTGTATGCTTGTGTAGTTTCTATAATTAGGATAGAAAAGATAAAACAAATCGATAGAAAACAAAATCTCAAAAATGAAATAAATAAGACTCGATCCAACGTCGAGTAAGTTTTCAAATAAATAAATAAAGTTCATGTGACTTTAGGATTCCTCGATTACCATCGTTCCACTCCATTCAACCAAAAGCAAGACTTGTATGTTTCACACCATAAGTCGTGCGTCTTAGCACCACGCAATCGACCCACCCGATCCATTGTTTCATCCCATTTACATTTCATTCACGTTTTTACCCACCATGACTTAGGAGGACCATATTGTTCACTATTAACTCTTGTATTCTCATTTCTAGTCTTATATCTCTTAGGTAGATTCAATCTTTCAAGCCTCACTAACCATAGGTCACCATTAAACTCAATTGATTTAGGGTAAGTCTAGTTTCCCTTAGAATGTTTCCTTTAAATAACTTGAGTCTCACTTCTCTTCTTAAAATAAAATCAAAAAAACACTTAATAAAGGAAAATGTGTATAATACGTCACGAGCCTTAAGCTATACGAGAAATGATTAGTGGAGGTCTCCTTCACTCTTCTAGGATGCTTTACAAACGTTCCATTGGGGGCGATCTCGGAAAGTATTCGCTCATGTGTCATAGTCTTTAGTGTTGTACATTAAATAAACACAAATATCAAAACACTTCTTTTAAAAGACAACAAACCAAGAAGTCACGTCTTCTCTTCTCATCTCATACTCTTTGCGGACGAACATGACTTGTCTCGACAGTTCAAACAGCGATACGGTAAACACCCTCGAGTCAGAGCCGGTAACACCTGAGCTAGAACTATGGAAACATCATCCTAAAAATCACAAACGAGTGTAAGCCTTAGTTAGACGAACTACGGCGTCTCTGATCCTCATTTATCCCGATGAGGTACGTAGGTAGTGGGGTAGGGCCCATTCGAGCACAATCTTTATTTTCCCTACATTTTCCCCTTTTATTCCCATTTGTTAATTCCATTTCTTTTCTCATTTCCATTTCATTCCAGATAGTCATTCTTTCCTTTGAACAACATATTATTTCTCACCCTTTGAAAACAGACTTATAAGCGTGGACCCCGTCGAGTACGGCGGACGGATTGGGGTGCTAATACCTTCTCAATTCGTAACCGACTCCCGGACCCATATCTTTGGTTCGCAAGGCCTCGTCCTTTTCCTTCTTCCTTAGGTTTGTGCAACATTACCTTTCCCATTCCTTCGGGATAAAAATGTCTGGCTGGCGACTCTAACTTTTCCGCGCCACTTTCGCGTTTGTACTAGGATGAAAATCCCGGGAGCGACACAAGCCAAGGAATCAAGTTCAAGCTAGAGTTTATACTATGGATGTTAGAAAGACCAAAGTAGACAACTCTCTCATTACTGGTACATGTCTTGTTAATGATCATCCTTGTCTTGTTTTATTTGATTGTGGGGCTATGCATTATTTTGTATCTACTAGTTGTGTGAAGCGACTCGGGTTACGAGTATTTCCTTTGTCTCCTCCGATGGTGGTTACTACCGCTATGGATGAAACCGTCGAGACACCCTGTCATACACCAAATTTGTCCTACCCATATAATTTTACCTTCATTTATGTTTTTGTAGTTATGTTACTAACTATTATTCAAATTTCAAAAATATATGTTTCCTTTGTCTTATTGGTGGATTGAGTTTTAGGCAAGGCTATCAAATTTTGTGTGGGAGGTGATGGTCAAGATTCAGTGGAGTTTGACTTAATTTAGGTCAAACAAGGAGGGTGTTCCATTGGCAGGTTTTAGGGCCGCGCAAAATCAAGGGTTTCATGGTTGAAAATCGTCAAGGGATCAAAATCACTTACAGGCTACATACCAAATTATGTGACTAATTTGCTCCAAGGCATGATATGATTTGCTACAAACTTGGTCTAGTGTGTTTCAAGGTTGAATTCCAAATCATTGGTCACATTACTTCAAGAGGAATTTTGGTCATTTTTCAAGATAATCCATGACACGTTTAAAGGAATTTTATGTGGAATTAAAGGTCTTATTTGATTCCTGGTTTAAGACTAAAATAGTACCATAATGAAAAGGTTTCAAGAACTGTGTTGAGATTTTTTAAACACTGTCTCAAGTCGATAAATCCATTTGGTTTCTCCACTCAAAAGTTGGTTTCTCTATTCAAAAGAGATTGTGGCTGGGTATGTCCATTTGTTACGTTCCATTAATTGTATTACAAACAAAGATGGAATTTACTAAACATGCAACCAAGTCTGTTGGTTGTCACTTTGAAAACTAGAAGAATACATTGTTGAATTTTTGAATCTCTGCCATTTGCATTGAGATTGTTCCAAGTAGATACAAAGTTCCTAATTTACAAAGATTCTAAGCTAATTAATGTTCCAGAAATTACAATAAAAGATCCCAATCAATTCAAATATCACTTGGCACCATTTACCAAAAGGCATCTTTGAGACTTGTGGTTTCCTGAACTTGAGTGTTCATATCCTAAATTAGACCGTTTGTCCTTGTACCTGCCTAATCCCCTCAATGACACGTCCAAGAAAAACCTATCACAACACATCAACAATGGGAATGAATTTCAAGACACCCAAAGCAGACATTACACAATTACAGTTCATCACAAAATCAATTAAAAAAAAGGAAAGCTCACCAATGTCAATTTTTCACAAAACCAATCTCTATGTGAATCAATCTAATTCAAAGATCGTCGCTCCATCAAGACAAGGCTACCATAGTTGTTGTTCCATTCCAAAAATCATGCCAAGGCCAATGTACATGTAAAAAGAATAAATAAATTGATTAGCACAAATCAAAGTAAAATGGCAATCAAAGTTCCCAACCAAATTTCAGTTCTATAGTTAATACTACCTAATTCAATCCTGATGTTACATGCCTACAAGAGACCCATGTTTCCTTCATTCCAAGTTACTCTCAAGGTTATCTCGTATGGATTCCCTCATCATCCAAGCTTTATTGAACTTCAATTTAATTCCATCACCCAAGTTGTGTCAAGTATCCAACTCTCAACACCAAGCCTCCATAGCCACTCCAATACAAATGTCTCATGTCATAAGCACACACATGAAGAAATGAAACATATGGTCAACTTATTATACAAGCAAATCAATGAGAGTTCAGAAGCAAAAGTCATCAAATATGGACATTCATAAGCACATTGTCGCTCCCTGGATTTCCATCCTGGTACAAACGCGAAAGTGGCGTGGAAAGAGGTAGAGTCGCCAGCCAGGCATTTTATCCCGAAGGAACGAGAATGGTAATGCTTCACAAACCAGAAGAAAAGAAAAGGAAGGACACGGGTCCTACGAACCAAAGAGACTGAGTTTGGGAGTCGGTTACGACCTGGGAAGGTATTAGCATCCCAGATCGTCCGCCGTACCCGACGGGATCCACGCTTGCAAAGAAATCTGTTTCAAAGGGTGGAGAAATGAAAGCTGCTGCAAAGAAAATGAACTGAACCGGATAAAAGAAACGAAAAGGGAACTGAAAAATAAATTAAAAGGAAAAATGTAGGGAAAATAAAGATTGTGCTCGAACAGGCCCTACCCCGCTACCTACGTACCTCATCTGGACAATGAGGATCAGAGTCGGCGTAGTTCCCCTAACTAGGGGTGGAAAAGATTGCTTGTGAATTAAGTCTTAAACTGCCTATGTCAATGCTCAGGTGTTGCAGGCTCGGACGACGAGTGCGTTACCGTCTTACAAAATGACAAGTAGGAGCAAGTTCGCGTACGGAGCGAAGGAGATGAGAAAAGAAGTCCCGAAGGAGAGATGCTTATTGTTTGTTTGTGTTTTTTAGAAGCTTTTTATGAGTGTGTCACAAGGAAGTGAACTCAAGCTCTTTTCCATGGAATGTGTACTTGCTACTACATTACAAGATGAAATAATATAACAAGCACACTCAAGTAAGGAGAAGATCCCCAAAACTTGATTCCAAAGATTAGGGCCTAGGCTCACTAACTCATTGAATTTATTAAGTGTCTTTGTAATTAAAATGAAGAAGTGTGTTTTATGATTTTCTTGATGAAGATGGTCTCATGATCAGACTTGTGCATCATGATGAACAAGCTTGTACTATCCCAAGATGGGAAAACTACAAGTGTTTTATGGAATAAGGCTATTGCACAGGAGACCACTTCAATCCTTATTAAATGTTTTTATGCTTTTTGTTTTAAGATGAGAAGATAAGAGAAACAAATATCTTAAAGGTAAAGAACTAAAGGGGGACTAACCAATCCTAATGTCAACATGCATGGGATTCCTAAGTTAGTGTGGCTTACTATCCTAATGAAGAAAGAGACAAGGAAGAAAGGAGAAGAATGGAGAATGGAAGAAAAAAGAAAGGATGGCCTAAGCACATCAAACACAAATAAGAAAGCAATATGAAAATAAAAGAGAAGAGATAAGAATTGGAGATGTGGGAATCACATCCACACCTCTCACTTACCAGAGCCCCTGAAATGGTTAATAACATAAGCAAGCATCATGACAAAAGCAAATAAGGTCAAATGAAGCACAAAAGGGGCATAAGATCAAGCCAAGACATCACAACCAGAATTTGAACCTCAATTACCAATGTCAAGAATAAGCACACAACACAAAAATAAGAAATGGATTCAACATAAAACATTACAGATTATCATGACCAAACAAAACAAATGTGAGATAACCCAAAGCATACAAAGCAAACAAACATCACACACTTCAAGACCAGAACCCTAACATGTCAAGAATATGCCTAAGCATCACAAGAGATTAAGAATAGAGGCATACAAACTTAAACATTATCTACATAAGGAGCAAGTAAGCATAGGAAGTGAGGTGAACATGTACATAAGTGAATGAACCTCAAAGGAAAGAAACCACAAAATTTCTCAAAGTACAAACATCAATACAAGACTAGAGAGGTATCCTTATCCTAAAAGGGCTCTAAACAACCTAAGGGAGTTGGCACAAGTGCCCTCCCAACCTAAGGACTAAACATATGACCAAAAAGGATGCAAAAGGAGAGAAGCAAACAATAAAATTCAAATTAAATCAAGAACTCATCCAAAAATTCCACAAATTTGCACAAAGACTCTTCAAACCTCTAATATTATCATGTCAAAAGAATAGAATTAAAATCAGAAGCTAAGTATGTCAAATATGTGCCTAAACATGGATTAGGGTTATGAAACTTCATGCACAAGTTAGGGATCAAAAATAGTCAAGCAAACTTCTAAAAATCAGAAGAAAAATCACCAATAAACTAAATTTCAATATGAATCTATAGCAAAAAGAATCAACCAAAAATTCCCAAGGATGATCAATATATAAATTCTACAAGTCAGCATGCATTAAAAGTGAATTAAAAACAAATAATAAAAGAAGAAATTAATTCCAGCGTGGAAAATGAAAATAAATGAAAGATTAAAAAATCAAAAATTAAAGAAAACTCAAAACATAATTCATGATTTTTTTTGGAATATTTAATAACTTCTAACTATTTTTATTAATTGAAAAGCAAAACTAAAATAAAATAAAATAATAAAATGAGAAGAATGGGCCAGGGGTGCAAACATCAAAGATATTAGTTCAAAATCAATGGGCCTGAGAGAGGGAGGGGTGTGAATATAAACCTGAGCCCAATGAATCCAACGCATGCACACATTATTATGGTGGAAATTCAAGAAAATCAGGAAAATAAACAAGCCATTGGATCCAACCAACGCATCAGATCAAGTCAATCCTTAAAACTAGGTCAAGCATCCAAGAGTTCAGTGCGTGTGTGCATGATAGCTGTGGTGAGGTGCGTAACATAAAGTTCAATTCAGATTAAATTATAAAATGAAATCACGTGCCAGGGATGCGGTGCTTTTAATGTGTTGGCGTGATGTGGATCGTACAGATAAAAAATCCTAGGGCTGTGAGATCATCTTCTCCAATCAAACATTTCCAGAATCCGGTGACCGGAGCCTTAGCCCCGACACCGGAAAACTCAAGCTCAAGAACAAAAAGTCAAATAAATAAATTAAACTTTCCAGATCAAGCAATTCAAGCATGCTGAATTCAAAAATGAGCTTAGATTTCACATTAGATCAAGGAATCAAACGGATCGAACACAAACATCTTTGAACATCAAACTGAAAATCCACTATCTCACTCAATAATCATGCATTTTCAAATCTAAATAGATCGGAGTAATCATCAAAGTGAGTAGATCATAAAGCACACGACTAAAATCATTTCTAGATCCATGAATTTTGAGCTTACCTGAAACTTGCAGAAGTCAAAATAGCTTGAGATGAGCTTCCAGAAGATGCAGATCTCCTCCTTTAGACTCCTCCTTGCAAAATAAATGCAAGAGAGGTCTTGAATCTCTCTAAATATAAGAACCCGAGCACAACTGCACCAAACTTGCAAAGTGTATGATCTTTGGTTTCAGCTTCAGATGATGGTGAATTCTTGATCCTTACACCTCTAGGACCATGAATATGTGATTAGTTTTTGGATTGAGGGGAAGAATAGTGAGATTCGAAGGAAAATGCAGATGGAGCAAAAACTTTGAAGAGAGCATATGGTGTGGATCTCAGGTGAAATGAAACCCTAGCAATCTTATATAGTGTGCATGCTTTCAGTGTTTTGAATTGTAAAGAGAATGCACGTGAGGATAGTGAGGGAAGAGTGATTTTGCAAAATTGCAAAAGTTGTGTGATGGGGTGATTTGCCCGTGCTCTCGCTCCACTCTTTGCACATGCTGATCCATTTTGATTTGCTCATTCACCCATGATTTAATCCTGGACCTTGGATGTTTGGTTCATGCTTTCCTTGTGATCATGCATTTTTGCAATTTGTGCAATATCTCACATTCCATGCACGATTTTCTTGATTTCTCTTGAGCCAAATGTGTTTCATTCAAAGCCTTATGATATTATGGTCTCACTTTTCCCATTGATCAGCTTAGAAATGACTTTCAATGCTTTTTGCAACTTGGTGTAAAATGATAACTCATGTAAAACCCTAAAAATGGCCAAACTTCCCATGCTCGTAACTTTTCAACCATAAATGCTATGGACATGTTCTTGTACTTTTTGAAAATGGGAGAGCACACCCTACAACTTTCATGTTTGTTGGAAATTCATTTGAGATCATTTTCATCATGAAAGAGGGCTTTGGAAATTAGGGCAAAAGTTGCCAAAAATGGAAAGTTTCAAAACAAGCCATATGCCAAAAATGGAAAGTTCTTCAAAACTCCTTGATTCTTGATCCTTGACTTTGCCAAACCTCTTATAAGGTCTTAAGGACATCCCTTGACTTGAAAAATGGGGTTGGACCCTTTGAATTCTCACAGTTGACTTTTGGATTGCACAGTTGACCAATTTCTTCTTATGCAAGCAATTGATGAAATAACTGCCTTCCACAAGGAATTTTCTCACCAAATTTCATCCATAGGAACCTCTTATCATGTGAAAGACTTTGCCCGCATGAAATGGCCAAAGTCACAAAGAATTCCTGCTTGAAAGTGAAACCCTAATTTGGGAATCATTATGTAGGAGCTTGCCCTAGCTTGGATTCTCTGATGATCTCCCAACCTCCTGGGCTCTTGTAAAGGATCTTGAACTTGTGAGTGTCATGTAGACTCTTCATGGGACTTGGAAAAGTCCACTTGGCCTCTTGCTATAGCTTGTGATGCTTCAAATCCACCAATAGTTGATCATATGCCTAATGCTAGAACATGAGAATGTTATGCTTCATTTTTCTATGCAAAGATGCCAAGGACATGAAATGCTTATGATGATTATGATATGATGATGATTCTTAAAAAGAAGAGGGCAAATTTGGGGTGTTACAGTTGCCCCTATTCAAGCAATTGTTAGTCTGAAAAGGACGGTAGCACGTGCTATCGACCGTTCAAGATGAACTGTGGTTGAATACCAAGAAAACCTGAAATTTGCACTCTGATGGAGAATGCAAGCAATGGGAAATAAACCCAACCAAATGACGCTTTAGTGACTGAAGTGGGGAGAAAGCAAACGAGCTCCTTCCAAGTTGAACTTTTACACCAGATAAGGAAAACTTAGGCAGACGAGTCTTCTTCGAGCAAACCTGTTACGCCAGGTGCTGGACATACGAGCCCTCTCCATACATTTTTTATAAAAATATATGACTTGAGACAGACGAACCTCCTTCGGATAAAACTGTTATGCCAGGACCGATGATGCACTTAAGTTTGTGGGATAGACATGCATAATCAGGATAGACGAACCCTTTTCATATATCCTTCGTAGATATATGGTTTAAGACAGACGAATCTTCTTTGGATAACCTGTTACACCAGGTGCAACAATAGGATTTGACGAACCTCCTTCGAATAAGCTGTTACGCCAGGACCGGTAACCATTTGGACGTTTAATCCCACCGTCAGGACTTCAAACCTCTTTAACACAGACGATTATTGGATGATCATCAAGAGAAACACAGATGAGTGTCATAAGTCAATAATACAAACGAATATCAGACGATGATCTAAGAAACACAGACGAGCACTTCAGGCGATGATACAGACGTATATCAACCACTGATACAGACGGATACCAGAAATCTAACATAGACGAGCATTTGAGGTAGTAATACAAACGAGTGTCATAAATCCAATGCAGATAAGAGATTGGAGTATCAATACAGACGAGTGTGAAGGACGATACAGATGAGTATCCAGACAATGCAGACGAGCTTTGAACAGATGACAAACACAGACGAGCGTTGGGGAATGCAGACTCCCAACAAGCAAAAATCAAACACAGACAAGCGCTGGGGAGTGCATACGAGCAGCAAATAGTTACCAAACACAGACGAGTGTTGGGGAGTGTAATTCAAGAGGCTTTGACTCTTTACTCTGGTTTGGGGGACGAACAACTGTCTGTGTCATCACATTAGCCAAAAATAAATTGGCTACTTCTCTGGGGAATATTTCAATGATGGGAGTGAAAACCAAACATGAACTCTGTGGGAAAATCAGGCATTCAACTGCCTGCTGGGCATACTTCACTTGTGGATAATCCGCTTGGGGAAAACCAGCTCTTCACACAGTCTTGAGAATCTGTTGGAGATTCAACCTGCTCTAACTCAGCTGGGGAAAATTCTGCTTGGGAAAATGTGATACCCTCCTGCAAAACCTGCAACAACAGAATACACATATGTGCCCCGGGGACTTGCATGGTATGATCTGTTCATCCACTATCACCCAACACTCAAAGATAGTTTTAAATGTTTCCCTGCAATGTCATTTTTTTATAGAGAAAACACCATGTTTCAAATGCAATGTTCTTTTTTTGCCAAAAACTCAGGACATTTTTGCAAACAAAATAAACACAACACAACTTTTTGACTGAATATTCATTTATTGAGAGGCCTCTGAATAGGCAAAGTTTTTACATAAAGAAGCAACCACCTGGAAAGAGGCAACTACCATGAAATTGAGAAAATAAACTATCTTAATGCCAATGTGCACGACATTCCAATGAGTTTCCTTCTTGCTATGACCAGCATGTCTTCAAAACTTTCCGTTCATGCCTTTGCTTTCTGAAAAAGATGAGGGGACTGATTCCTATCCTTCTGATATTGTCAGGATGTACGAAACGGTGATTTGGTTCAGATTACCCGGATCGCAGTTGTTCGCTTATTCCCTTGTTTTGCATGGATCGCCCTTTCGGGTTTTCAATCCACCAGGATACCATTTTTTGCCTGAGTTTTCCAATGTGGCTTTTCAACTCAGCGAGTGTACATTTTTTTTATTTTTTTTCCCTAACTTTTGCCCGAGCTTTTTATTCTGTTTCTAGCTCGCCGGGATGCCCTTTTCTTGCCTGGACTTTAATTCTGTTTTTGTGTCCAGCGGGTCATTTTATGCGAAGTATTTTTTTAACTGCGTCCGAGTTAACAAGGGATTGGAAATCTTCTCCATCCATAGTGGTGAGCATCAGTGCTCCACCTAAGAAAACTTTCTTTACCATGAACGGGCCTTCGTAGTTTTGGGTCCACTTGCCCCTATGATCTGATCCTGGAGGAACGATCCTCTTGAGCACAAGCTCTCCTACTTGATACTCCCGAGTACGTACTCGTTGGTTGAATGCTCGCTTCATTATCCTCTGATAAAGTTGACCATGACATATAACCGCTAATCTCTTTTCCTCAATTAGACATAGTTGATTATATCGAGCACGTACCCACTCAGCCTCATCAAGCTTAACATCCACCATTACACATAATGAAGGAATTTCTACTTCAACAGGCAAGACTGCCTCCATGCCATATACCAATGAGAAAGGAGTTGCCCCGGTGGACGTCCAGACTGACGTTCCATACCCATGCAACGCAAATGGTAGCATCTCATGCCAATCCTTGTAAGTGACAACCATCGTTTGCACAATCTTCTTGATGTTCTTGTTAGCCGCTTCTACCGCACCATTCATCTTTGGTCGATAGGGAGAAGAATTATGATGTTGAATCTGGAAGTCCCGGCACAATTCTGCCATCATCTTGTTGTTCAAATTGGAACCATTATTAGTAATGATTCGCTCGGACGCTCCGTATCTGCAAATAATGTCTCTTTTCAAAAATATGGGTACCACTTGACGAGTGACATTGGCATAAGATGTTGCTTCAACCCACTTAGTGAAGTAATCAATCGCGACCAAGATGAAACGATGACCGTTTGAAGAAGTGGGCTCTATTTTCCCGATCATGTCAATGCCCCACATAGAAAAGGGCCAAGGAGATGACATGACGTTGAGCGAGCTGGGAGGAACATGCACATTGTCTGCATAAATCTAGCACTTGTGGCACTTACGGGCGTACGAACAGCAGTCTGCGTCCATTGTTATCCAATAGTACCCCGATCTCAACAACTTCTTAGCCATTGCGTGTCCTCCTACATGAGTAACAAAAGATCCCTCGTGGACTTCTTACATTAACAGGCTTGCTTCGTGTCTATCCACGCATCTGAGCAAGACCATGTCAAAGTTCCTCTTATACAAAACCCCATCTGTATTCAAGAAGAAGCTAGCAGCAAGTCGTCTTAAGGTCCTCTTGTCGTTGGATGATGCCCCAGTTGGGTATTCTTGCTTCTCCAGGAAAAGCTTGATATCAAAGTACCAAGGTTTCTCATCAGACACTGCGTCTATAGAGAAAGCATAAGCTGGCGCGTCAAGCCGGGAAATGTCAATCCTGGGCACATAATTCCAACACAAGACCTTAATGGACGAAGAAAGAGTAGCCAATGCATCGGCAAATTGATTCTCATCTCGTGGTATGTACTACAGCTTAACCGTTGTAAAGAACGTCAACAGTCTTCTGGCATAATCCCTATAAGGAACTAAATGTTCTTGATGTGTATACCACTTTCCGGTAACCTGATTGATAACGAGGGCTGAATATCCGAATATATCGAGGGTCTTAATCCTAAGATTAATAGCCTCCTCTATTCCCATTATGCACGCCTCGTATTCCGCTTCATTGTTGGTGCAACCAAAAGTAATTCTGGCAGCGAAGGGAAAATGTACACCTTCAGGAGTGATAAGAACGGCACCAACTCCACGTCCGTTAATATTGACTGCCTCATCAAACATCAACTTCCATTTGGATTCAGGGTCTGGCCCCTCCTCCGGAAGTGGTTCCTCGCAATCTTTTGCTTTGAGTTACATGATGTCCTCATCAGGGAAATCAAATTTCATTGGCTGATAATCATCTTCAAGAGGTTGATGTGCAAGATAATCTGACAATACACTTCCTTTGATGGCTTTCTGGGAAGTATATTGTATATCTTACTCTGTTAAGATCATTTGCCACCTTGCAACCCTTCCGGTTAATGCTGGTTTCTCGAAAATATACTTGACAGGATCCATTTTTGAGATTAGCAATGTGGTATGGGTCAACATATACTGTCTCAGTCGGCGAGCAGCCCATACCAAAGCGCAGCAAGTTTTCTCGAGTGGTGAGTAAAGAGATTCACAGTCGGTAAACGTTTTGCTAAGGTAGTAAATAGCATACTCGTTTCGACCAGACTCGTCATGCTGGCCTAGAACACACCCCATTGACCCCTCTAGCACAGTCAAGTACGAGATGAGTGGCCTCCCTAGAACTGGAGGCATTAGAATCAGAGGTGTCTGCAAATATTCTTTTATCTTTTCAAAGGCTCTTTGACAGTCCTCATTCCACCTGACCGTTTGTTGTTTTCTCAATAATTTGAATATTGGCTCACACGTGGCAGTTAGATAAGATATGAACAGTGAAATGTAGTTCAACCTCCCTAAAAACCCGCGCACTTCTTTTACTGTTTTCGGTGCAGGCATATCTTGTATTGCTTTTACTTTTGTAGGATCCACCTCGATTCCTTTCTGGCTAACAATAAAACCCAGCACGTTTCCGGAACGCACCCCGAAAGTGCACTTGTTTGGATTCAACCTCAATTTGTACTTTATCAATCTATCAAATAGCTTTTTGAGATTAACCAGATGCTCTTCTTCGTCTCGGGACTTGGCAATCATGTCGTCCACATAGCATTCAATTTCTTTATGTATCATGTCGTGAAACAATGTGACCATAGCCCGCTGATACGTTTCCCCGGCGTTCTTCAACCCAAAGGGCATAACCTTATAACAGAATGTACCCCACGGGGTAATGAACGTTGTTTTCTCCATGTCTTCCGGTGCCATTTTAAACTGATTATACCCGGAGAAGCCATCCATGAAAGAAAATACCGAGAAATGAGTGGTGTTATCTACCAGCACATCAATGTGAGGTAATGGAAAGTCATCCTTTGGACTTGCTCTGTTTAGATCCCGATAATCAACGCACATCCGAACTTTGTCGTCTTTCTTTGGTATAGGCACAATATTAGCTACCAAAGGTGGGTAACTAGTTACGGCAAGGAATCCGGCATCCCACTGCTTCTAAACTTCCTCCTTGATCTTCATCGCCATATCAGGACGAGTTCTTCTCAACTTTTGCTTCACTGGAGGACAGTCTTCTCTTAGTGGCAGCTTGTGCACAACAATGTCAGTATCTAGTCCTGGCATATCTTGATATGACCAGGCGAAGATATCCATATATTCACGTGGCATACCAATCAACTCCTTCTTTACCTCGGCCTGCAGACTGGCCCAAATCTTTATCTCTCTCTTTACATCTTCAGTCCCGATGTTGATGATCTCTAATTCTTCCTGATGAGGCTGAATGACCCTTTCCTCTTGTTTCAACAACCTGGCCAATTCTTCGGGGAGTTCACAGTCTTCCTCAACCCCTTCATCAGCTTGGTAGATAGGATTGTCGAAGTTATGCATGGTCATAGCAGGAACGTTATCACTAGAATTCGAATGATCAACACTGCACAGATGATGTGCTTATTTCAGAATCTGTTCTTTTTCAAAAGAGACGCAAACACACAAACACAAGAAAAGGAAAAACATTGCCATTTTATTTTTTTTGTGAAAAAAATTTAAAACGAAAGAAAGAGAACAAAAATTTGCTTGAAAAATGTCCTTTATTTCATGGTAAAATAAATGCATTAAAAGCATGGTGGCCCTACAAATGGATACGTGCACCTTGGGCAGAGTGCAGGATTGACATGCAGCATGATAAAAAAGAAACAAGTAGATTACTTTGATTGCCAAGTAACTTGAACGAAATCCTCGGCAGACCAGTTCCGGAGCTCCTCCCTAGGTGCACACGGATGAATCCAGCTATCCCAGTCGCAGTCATTATCTCCCTCTTCATTTGTTGCACAGATGTTGTTGCGATCGAGCATTCCGACACTTGTGAAAATTATGGCCTTATTACCCTGAGGCCCGTTGGACCCACCAGGCTGGTAGCCAAGACCGAACTTGTCATCCTTCTTTTCCATCTCTAGCAACTTGCCCCAGCCCTGAGCACTTCCGGATTGGACCACTTCCTTGGCTTGCTTATAGGAGTAGATAGAAGTCCCTTCCCTCTCGTTGTTCCGATCTGCTGGAGCCAAAGTACTAACATTGACTGCTTTAAAAGCTTGACACAACGTTTTATGAATTTCCCCATCCATTTCCACGTACTTAAACGTTGACAGATGACTCACAAAAATATCCTCTTCTCCACACACAGTGATCACCTGCCCATCTACCACATACTTCAGCTTCTGATGCAACGTGGATGTCACTGCGCCTGCATCATGGATCCAGGGACGTCCTAGCAAGCAATTGTAAGTAGGTTGAATATCCATGACATAGAACGTGCTCTTGAACACTTGAGACCCTATCTTCACAGGTAGCTCAACCTCCCAGAACACAGACCTCCGGGACCCATCAAAGGCTTTCAAAATTAAATCACTGGGTTGCAAAACAATGCCATCAATATTCAACTTCATTAAGGCCTTCTTAGGGAGCACATTGAGAGAAGAGCATGTATCCACCAAGACATGTGACAGGACAACACCCTTACACTCCATGGTGATGTGCAGGGCCTTGTTGTGATTGCAACCTTCAGAAGTAAGATCTCTATTCGTGAAACCCAACCCATGACTGGCATTCACGCTGCCTACCACAGCCTCCAACTGATTAACAGTTATCTCTTGTGGTACATATGCCATCTGTAAGACTTTCAATAAAGCTTCCCTATGAGCTGGAGAACACATTAACAATGACAGGATAAATATCTTGGACGGAGTTTAATTCAACTGTTCAACTATTTTATAGTCGCTCTTCTTTATTATCCTCATAAACTCCTCAACTTCTTTTTCAAAAGTGCCCTGTCCGGCGGCAGGTGTTATCACTTCTTCGGTTGCTATCTGTTTACCCTTAGCCTTTGCAGTAGCTTCGGCTTCAGGATCCCCCCTAAGAGTTTGAGGAGCAAAAAGACGCCCGCTTCTTGTAAATCCACCAACTCCTCCGACATTCACCACAGTCGGGTCAATTGTCACTGTTTTACTTCCCACCTTCTGACCTTCTACATACACATCCGAGCCATAGTGCCACGGGATGGCTTTGTCATCGGCATAAGGAACTGGCCCTGGAACAGTAATGGTCACTGGACTCACCTCTGGAGCATAGATAGTCACAGGCTCCCTCCGGACAGGAACTTCAGCAGGATCAAAGTAAATTGTTATGGTAGACACACAACAACTTCTATCATTAACCTTATCAAACTGTAGTGACCCCTCGTCAATCAGACACTATAACCCATCATTCAAGTTTTCACAGCCATTAACTGAACTCAAACACCCCTCACAGTCATTGTAGATGTTTAGAATTGGCAGAATTTTTGACCAACAAGAAATATTGAATTCAGTTTAGAATGTCCTATCAGATGTTGGGACATTATCAAACAGAGTATAAGAACTTATTTCAGGATGTCACACCAGATGTTGGGACATTGTGTAAATGACTTAAGTTCAGTTTTTCAGGATGTCCCAACAGATGTTGAGACATTTCAAACCTGCTACCAGAATTAATTAAAGACTAACTGACCTGAGATATTTAAGGAGAGTTATCTGGAATTAATTATGGATGGACAAAAACAGATTAAGGAGCATCTGTAGGGAGTTTTGTTATGAGGCTTCAGCATAATCAGAAGAACTAAATCACCTAGAATCTAGGAAGTAACAAACCCTAATTCAAGGTGGAAGCTGCATGCGTTTTAGGACTGGATTAACCTACAGAAAGCCCAAATTACAAACACCTATTTAATCAACAGAAACTCACAGAATTGAGTACGAATTCCAGAAGACCAAATAGGGTGTTTATTGTTTTAATAGCAGGTTGTTTTAAATTGTACCACTTTATGATCTTTTAAGCAAAAGTGCATTTGTGACTTGATTGAAACTGTGAAGTAAGATCAAGCTGTATTGTTTGAAGAATGTCTTCAATTTTATTAAACTTGTAAACAAGATCACTGTGTGATTGAGGGGGAGTGAGTTGGTACTCATATCTAAGTTGTGTCTTAGGTAGAAATTGCATTGGGTAGATATTAAGTGAAAGATTAAACTGGGTTGTTTAAGTCTAGAATTAATATTACTTATAGTGGATTTCCTCCTGGCTTGGTAGCCTCCAGATGTAAGTGTGGTTATACACTAAACTGGGTTAACAAACTTCTGTGTTGTTTAATTTTCTTGCACTTTAAGTTTTGGTTAAATCTGTCAAGTGTTGGGACATCTCATACCTGATCACAGAATTTCAATTGGCATCAGAGCAGGCACCCTGCCTGTTTATACTGGGTGAGATCTAGGGAATACAAATTCTGGAAACATGGACAGAGATATAGGATCAGTAAATAGACCACCTATACTGGATGGATCTAATTATGACTACTGGAAACCAAGAATGATTGCATTCTTAAGATCACTTGACAACAGGGCTTGGAGAGCAGTCAACATTGGATGGGAACATCCTATCCAAGACACCAAAGATGGATCAAAAGTGTTGAAACCTGAAGAAGAATGAAGTAAGGAGGAAGAAGATTCAGCGCTAGGCAACTCCAAGGCCTTAAATGCTCTATTCAATGGAATTGATAGGAACATCTTTAGACTTGTGCATCACTGTGAGCTAGCCAAAGATGTGTGGGATACTCTCAAAACAACTCATGAAGGAACATCAAAGGTAAAGATGTCAAGACTTCAACTTCTCACCACCAAGTTTGAAAACATGAGAATGAAGGAAGATGAGACAGTTCATGAATTCTACATGAACATCTTAGAAGTAGCTAATACTTCTGGAGCTTTGGGAGAAAAGATGACTGATGAAAAGCTTGTAAGAAAGATTCTTAGATCTTTGCCAAAAATATTTGACATGAAAGTCACAGCAATAGAAGAAGCTCAAGACATATGCACTATGAAAGTTGAAGAACTCATTGGTTCCCTTCAAACATTTGAGATGGGAATGAATGACACAAATGTTAAGAAGAACAAAAGCATAGCCTTGGTGACAAATACTGATGAAGAAGAAGATGATGAATCAGAAATTGGTAAAAGCTTATCAGACAACATTGCTATGCTTGGAAGACAATTCAAAAAGATTCTCAGAGGGATGGAAGGCAAATCCAAACCCAGTGGAAGATACACAAACTCTTCTGAGAACAAGAGGCCTTATGATGCTAACAGAAGGTCAAATTATGATGAAAAGACCAGTCAAGAAAAAGGAGTCAAATGCCATGGATGTGAAGGATATGGACACATCAGGAATGAATGTCCTACCTACTTAAAAAGGCAAAAGAAAGGACTCTCTGTAACCTGGTCTGATGAAGACTCAGGAGGTGATTCAGAAGAAGAATCAGCTAAGCATATCACTGCTTTAGCTGGACTATGTGAATCTGAAAGTGATTCTAGTGATGGGGAGCTTACTGTTGAAGAACTTGAGCAAGCCTACAAAGATCTATACAAAAGAAGTACTGAAATATGCAGTGAGGTTATAAAGCTAAAGAAGCAGAATGAGGCACTAGAAGATGAAAAAGCAAGTGATCAAGAGATCATTGACACCTTGAAAAGTGAAGTAAGTCTTCTCAACTCCAAGTTGGAACACATGTCCAAATCTGTTAGAATGCTGAACAGCAGTTCAAGTACACTGGATGTTATTCTCAACAACAATAAGCATTCAGGGGATAAAAGTGGACTGGGATTTAACAGAGTACATAAAGATGGAGCTAGCTCTAGCAAAACTACTTCAAAATCCATACAGTCAAACAAGATGTCCCAACAGATGCTTCAACATCAAGAAAAGAACACAAAGTCAAACATAATGTTCCAACAGATGTCTCAACATTTTGAAAAGAACAAAATGAAGAAGAAGTATCAAAGATGGAGATGCCATCATTGTGGAAGATTTGGACATATCAAACCTCATTGTAATAAGCTGCATGGATATCCAAATCAGATGTATCATCAACCTTCTAAGCAGAAAATAGAAGTTACCAAGAAAGTGCTTCATAGACATCAAAGAAATCAGCAACCTCCTAAGCAGACAACAGAGGTCATCAAGAAGATATGGAGACCAAAAGCTAGCATTCAGGCTAATCAAAGCTACATAACCAAGAACAAGATCAACAATCAATCTTGGAGATCTACTGATGAACAATACACAGGGCAGAGGCATCAAAAGAAATCTCAACTTAAATGGTCAAAGAAAAGTGTTGCATATATAGCACATACATCACTAAGAGTATCAGCTAAAGAAGACTGGTACTTTGACAGTGGATGTTCAAGACACGTGACTGGATTGAAGAATCTGCTAGTAAACTTAAAGTCACATTCATCCAGATATGTAACCTTTGGAGATGGAGCTAAAGGAGAAATCAAGGGAGTTGGGACCTTGGATTGTCAAGATGTTCCAAGACTAGATAATGTGCTGCTAGTTAAAGGTTTAATTGCTAATCTGATCAGCATAAGTCAATTATGTGATCAAGGGTACAGTGTAAACTTTACCAAAACTGAACGCATAGTGACTAACAAAGAACAAGAGGTTGTCATGAAAGGAGCCAGATCTAAAGACAACTGTTATATGTGGGAATCTCAAGACTTCAGTCTCACTTCAACTTGCTCTTTAGCTAAAGAAGAAGAAGTGAAACTATGGCACCAAAGACTAGGTCATCTTCATTTCAGAGGCATAAAGAAGATAATATCTATGGATGCTGTAAGAGGTATTCCTAAACTGAAGATTGATGATGGCAAAATATGTGGTGAATGTCAAATAGGCAAGCAAACCAAGATGTCCCATCCAAAGCTCCAACATCTGACAACTTCCAAAGTTTTGGAACTATTGCATATGGATCTTATGGGACCTATGCAGGTTGAAAGCCTTGGTGGCAAGAGGTATGCCTATGTGGTGGTTGATGACTTTTCAAGGTATACATGGATAAATTTTATCAAAGAAAAGTCTGATGTATTTGATGTATTCAAAGACTTATGCCAAAGAATACAAAGGGAAAAAACCAGCTGTGTGATCAGAATAAGAAGTGATCATGGAAAAGAATTTGAGAACCAAAAGTTCTTAGATTTCTGCTCTTCAGAAGGAATCAATCATGAATATTCTTCACCAATCACTCCTCAACAGAATGGGATAGTTGAGAGGAAGAATAGAACTATTCAAGAATCAGCAAGAGCTATGATCCATGCTAAAAAGTTACCTTTGTACTTCTGGGCTGAAGCTATGAACACAGCTTGTTACATCCATAACAGAGTTACTCTAAGGAAAGGAACTTTGTCCACAATATATGAAGTCTGGAAGGGCAGAAAACCCACAGTTAAGTACTTCCATGTATTTGGAAGTAACTGTTATATTCTGGCAGATAGGGAGCAAAGAAGAAAAATGGATCCTAAAAGTGATGAAGGGATTTTTCTTGGATACTCTATAAACAGCAGAGCATATAGAGTATTTAATTCTAGAACCAAGGTTATCATGGAGTCCATAAATGTGATAATTGATGATGCTCCTACAGATGTCCCAGAAGATGTTGGAACATCTGCTGATATCAAGATTGAAGCTGAAGAAAAGAATGATCATTATGACTTCACTCAAACTGATACAAGGACAGAAGAATCCAGCAAATCTCCCTCCATCAGAATACAGAAGGATCATCCCAAAGATTTGATAATTAGTGATCCCAATAGAGGTGTAAGCACTAGATCAAGAGAATGTCCTATCAGATGTTGGGACATTATCAAACAGAGTATAAGAACTTATTTCAGGATGTCACACCAGATGTTGGGACATTGTGTAAATGACTTAAGTTCAGTTTTTCAGGATGTCCCAACAGATGTTGAGACATTTCAAACCTGCTACTAGAATTAATTAAAGACTAACTGACCTTAGATATTTAAGGAGAGTTATCTGGAATTAATTATGGATGGACAAAAACAGATTAAGGCGCATCTGTAGGGAGTTTTGTTATGAGGCTTCAGCATAATCAGAAGAACTAAATCACCTAGAATCTAGGAAGTAACAAACCCTAATTCAAGGTGGAAGCTGCATGCGTTTTAGGACTGGATTAACCTACAGAAAGCCCAAATTACAAACACCTATTTAATCAACAGAAACTCACAGAATTGAGTACGAATTCCAGAAGACCAAATAGGGTGTTTATTGTTTTAATAGCAGGTTGTTTTAAATTGTACCACTTTATGATCTTTTAAGCAAAAGTGCATTTGTGACTTGATTGAAACTGTGAAGTAAGATCAAGCTGTATTGTTTGAAGAATGTCTTCAATTTTATTAAACTTATAAACAAGATCACTGTGTGATTGAGGGGGAGTGAGTTGGTACTCATATCTAAGTTGTGTCTTAGGTAGAAATTGCATTGGGTAGATATTAAGTGAAAGATTAAACTGGGTTGTTTAAGTCTAGAATTAATATTACTTATAGTGGATTTCCTCCTGGCTTGGTAGCCTCCAGATGTAAGTGTGGTTATACATTGAACTGGGTTAACAAACTTCTGTGTTGTTTAATTTTCTTGCACTTTAAGTTTTGGTTAAATCTGTCAAGTGTTGGGACATCTCATAGGACATCTCATACCTGATCACAGAATTTCAGTCATAACCACACTCTGGGAATACTTGCCCTTTCAACAGTCTATCTTTCACTACCAGCAATGAAGTTTTCACTTCTTCCACATTAAAAATCAAGCTTAACCTCTCACCCCCGTCAACAACATTTATCCTTGCCCCTCCGTGGTTTGGAATGGGATTTGATGTAACATTAGGAGGCGGTGCAAAGTTAATCGCCTTTGAATCAATCAAGTCCTGAACCTTATGTTGTAATGCCCTGCACTTTTCTGTTGAATGCCCGGGAGCTCCTGAATGAAACGCGCATCTTGCGTTAGCATCATACCCCACTAAAAACTCTCTAGGTGGAGGTGGTGCTAATGTCCTCAATTGAACCAAGTTCAAATCTAACAACCTTTGAAGTAGTGTCGTGTATGTCATCGGAATGGCTTCAAGCACCCTGTTAGCTGGACGAGCTTGTCTCTGTTGATATGGTCTTTGCTGATAATTATTGCGTTGTGGCTGTTATTGTTGTTGTGGTTGAGTTTGTTGCACATGACTTGATGGAATAGTGACAGCTGCCACTTTCTCATAGGATCCTCTGTATCCCTGGCCCCTGCCTCGGCCGTACACATCATTAGTTTCTCCCTCCCTTCTCCTTGGAGGTCCATTAAAAGTTTTTCTCACACCGCTTGAGCTACCTGAACCGGTGTCTTGAATCTTCCCCATCTTCAAAAGAGTTTCAACCCTCTCTCATGCTATCACAATGTCATTGAACTTTGTTGTTGAACAAGATTCCAGCCTCTCAATAAACACCATTTGTAGTGTTCCCATGAACATATCCGCCATTTCATTTTCCAACAAGGGAGGTTGTACTCTATCAGCAAGCTGACGCCACCTCTGAGCGTACTCCTTGAACCCTTCTTTAGCATTCTGAGACATGGTCTGCAATTGGGTACGATTTGGAGCCATATCCAAATTGTACTGATACTGTTTCACAAATGCCTCTAATAAATCCTTCCAACTTCGAATATTAACCCTGCTCAGCTTTATGTACCACTCCAAGGAGGCCCCCACAAGGCTATCTTGGAAGTAATACATCCACAGCTTCTCATCATCTGTATGTGCAGCAATTCTTCCGACAAAATACTGGAGGTGAGTTTTTGGGAATGCCGTGCCATTGTACTTATCGAAAGTAGGAACCTTGAACTTATAGGGAATTCTAACCCCTAGCACCAAGCCTAAGTCAGTGATATCAAACCCCAGAGAACTCTAAGATTGAATGGCACGAATCTGCTCAGCCATCTCTTCAAACTTTCTATTCATGTCAATTCCTTGACCTTCCGCCTCATCCAGCAAAGTAAACTGTTCATCCTGCCCATCCATATATACATTATTCATTCCATCATTGACAATAGTAACCCCTGGTTGCACCACAGGGATTTCTACGTGACGGGCGCCAGCCCCATTGCGATTACCTCCATCTCCTGCCCCATTGTTCCTGGCCTGATTGTTTTCCACCATATCGCGCAGACGCTCTTAAGTTTGACCCATCCCAGCCATGAGGGTCATGAAGTTGTCCATCCTTGTCCCTAAGTCAGCCATATCTGCTTGCATCTGATCCATTACTCTCTCTCTCTGTTTGTTCTTGTAGGATGTTTGTGCACCGTTGGCTGTTCTTGAACCTTCCTGGGAGCTATAGTGCCTGAAATGACATAAACGTTAGAAAACTGATGAACTACCTGCAAAACAGCAAACACGTTATATGTATGCAATGTAACTATTCATGCTTCCAAGTCCAGGCATTTATATGCCCCAGTTCTGGTATTTGCTCCAGATAGCCCCTTTGAGAACTAATTTTCAAACTCTCCCTTTGAAGAGTGTTCAGATCTCAGCGGTCTCAAACAAACAAGCTTTGCGTACTTAGAAATGGTGACTAGAATTTAACATTGCATAACATGGATAACCCACTGGCAGCCAAAGTTAGAGCACAAACAAATTCCCCGGAGGGTCAATACATGAACAAAAGATAAAACAAGACTCCTACAACAAGCCTGTAGGTAGCCAGGACAACAATAAACTAAAATCCTAGACTAAAGGAGAGACTCAGGTTCTTCTTCTGTAGCCATCAATTTTGTCCGGTTCTTCTTCACGCCTGCTCTCAACTTAAGCTCTGCAATCTCTTTCAATGCCTCCTCTAAGGCCATCTGGCTCTGTACCAATTGTTGAGTCTTTTCCCTTCGTATTTTGTGAACTTGTTCTACTTCTTCCTTCTTGAAGGCCATTTGTACCTCAAAGAACTCTTATTTTTCTTTGTACTTCTTCTGCTCCTGTTACCTTTGGCCCTGTAACCAAACAATGGACTGGCGAGCTTCCTTAAGAGTCTTCAAAGTATTCTTACGTTCCGCTTCTCTTTTTGATTCCATTAGACCTAGTCTCTGAAAATGAGCTTATCTTCCAGCAAACTCCTTTTCTTTAGCTTCTAAGGTAACCTGCATCCTCTGTAGCTTTTCCTCCACTTCATTCTTAGCACGATTGGCAAGGTGGTACAAGTTAACCATTTCAGCATTCTCTACCCGAACCTCGTACAACTGAGCTTCCAACTTCTTATATTCTTCAAGAGGAACAATATTCTGACATGACACCTCTTTGGGATACAATGGAGCTTCCACTGAAAATGGCATGAGCAATTCCTCTACACGCTTCTGCAACCATGTAGCAAAAGTAGGATATGTCCTGGGATCCACCCTTCCAAAATCCTTCTTTCCTTTCTTCACCCTGTGAGCCCAAGCCTGAGATGCTTGTATGACTAACTCTTTGTTTCCCTCCACAGAAAATTACAAAGACCCAGCTAATTCTTCCATACTTGGTGGATCCCTTAGAGGATAGCCAAATTGTTTCCTGGCTAAGACTGGATGGTAACCGATCACACCCTTTCTCCCTAGCAAGGGCACATTGGCAAATCTTTCACAACTAACCAGTAACTTTTTTCCCAACAAATCCATGTTATAACCCCAAGCTATATCCTCAGAGGTTAGTCCCATTAGCCTCCTGGACCACCTCCATTCATCTCTAATTTCTTTGAAAGGGCCAGACTTGGGTACTTGCTTAGGAAACCAATCAGCAAATAATGGAGCACAACAACCCACTGGTCCACCTCTGCCTTTCTCATTCCGGTAATGAACATTGTAGTAGAAATCTCCCAACAAGGTTGGTACAGGATTACCTTTAGCAAAAATGGAGATCACCTCCAAACTCACAAACTCCTTTTCTCTCGGGAAACGACTAGATCCATATACCATCAAGGCCACCACAACACCAAAATCTCCCCACTTACTTTCTTTAGCATACCCTTCAGCTTCTGGTATAAGCACATCCCAGGGAAGTCCTCTTCCCTCACTATCCTTCAAAGCTTTCTTGACCTTAGCAACTGGTATACGACAGACTCTGGATATGTCTTCTTCCTTGAGAACTATCTCTGAACCATAGTAAGGCAAAGTATCTCTGATAGGAATACCCAAAATACTAGAAATCTCCTCTAAGGTAGGAGCCAAGATATAATCTGGAAATACAAAAAACCGCAACAAGGGATCATAGAACTGAAGCAAAGTTTGCAAGCTATCCTTCTGGTCTGTAGTAGGTTTATCCACATACTTCAAAATCTGCCCATACCTCTTTCTGAAGTTCCCTAAAACTTGATCATTCATCAGCCCTGCTAGTCTCTGAACACTCTTGACTTCTGGTTGGAGGAAAGTGTAATGGACATTTCTCTTTCTTGTGACCTTCTTAACTTCTGCCATCTGGAAAGCTTACAATTACCAGAACTGGGTGCTAAACTGTAAACAAAACCTAAAAATGGAAACACAAATAGTTAATGCGAGTATGATGCAATGCAAATGCAATGCAGACATATGATCAATCTGAGACCATCTGGATACTGGATATCAGGACACCAAGTGACTGAAAACCAAGATTCTCTGAGCCATAACCATCTGTCAAGAACCCTCAGAACCAACATATCAAGAAATCCAGAACCATAGTGACCAAATCATAACAGAGAGCACACTGATAATGAGGGTATGTAGAGGTCAAGGATTCCTGCAAACCTGTAAACCCCTCCCAATCTCATGGGTGAGCTCCGGGTCAAACATCATAGACTCTCAAAGCCGAATAACAATAATACGTTCACCATTTCCGAGAAATGGCTCATGACCAAATCAGGGAGTGGGTTTGGAATTATGTACTACTCAGGGAGGCCTCAGTTGAGTCCGGGAAAACAAGGTCATCCTATGTGAGTTCCAGGTGGGCCCTCGGGTGCGAATGGGTTTGCCACACAATGTGGTCTGCCACTGTCACCACTAAAGAGAGATGTTTCCACAAGGTTCTCAATGATCGGTCCCCAGGTGCACATAACTATCAAGGTTATGAAATGAGAGAGGAAGATCCCCAAATCAAGACATTTCCAAGACGGTCTCAAATCTGGGCGTGGAATTCACTACTACCCCTATGACAAGATCTCATGAGGCCAAAGTGGAACCACTCTAGGTCCTAAGGTGCACTTGAGCCTTGGTAATGAGCTCATCTCACAGTAACAGTATCACCCAAGTCCCGCAAAACAGAAAATCCAGTCCAGACAGTCCAGTAATAATATATGATGCAGGAAAATAAATACTGAAAACTGTAAATAAAGCTGTAAATAAACTGTAAATAAATAACAGTAAAGTACACACGCAACAACAAACAATCAACACCCAAAGAAATAGAAACACGCAAGCGCTAGGAGAGACTCTCAAGGGAACTAGAGATACTCTGGTTAAGACGTCCCTAGAAGAGTCGCCAACTGTCGCTCCCTGGATTTCCATCCTGGTACAAACGCGAAAGTGGCGCGAAAAGAGGTGGAGTCGCCAGCCAGGCATTTTTATCCCAAAGGAACGGGAATGGTAATGCTGCATAAACCAGAAGAAAAGAAAAGGAAGGACACGGGTCTTGCGAACCAAAGAGACTGAGTTCGGGAGTCGGCGAACGATCTGGGTGCTAATACCTTCCCAGGTCGTAACCGACTCCCGAACTCAGTCTCTTTGGTTCGCAGGACCCGTGTCCTTCCCTTTCTTTTCTTCTGGTTTGTGCAGCATTACCATTCCCGTTCCTTCGGGATAAAAATGCCTGGTTGGCGACTCTACCTCTTTCCGTGCCACTTTCCCATTTGTACCAGGATGGAAATCCAGGGAGCAACACACATTGTATAGGCAATGAGGTGAAGCAATGTGGTAACACATTCGTGAGCAATGCAAATTAAACCAAATTTTAGCAGGGACCACAAATAACAAAAAATCGGTACAAGCACCTGCAGTAGAAAAATCAGGTCCCACACAAAAAAAACAAAGGGAATATTTTCTAACGGTTACAGCTCATACTGCACATGATTGGTACCACAAATTTCACCAAAATTCCATAGTCCGATTCATACAATATTCCACCTCACTATTTTCTCACAACAGAATTTCACACGATTCACAATCTCACACGTACCAAGAGTCCCTATAAGAGCCTAATCATTGGGACTGAAAAAGGGACAGAGAAACCCTAACGGTTAAAAGAAAATGGCAGCAATACTCACCCAAAAAACTTTATTCATCTAAAGCTCAGAATTGAAGTTTTTTTAGTCTCATATTGAGACTCAAAACAACTCAAGCTAAACCCCAAGCATAATCAACGGCAACAACAATAAGCAAATGCACGGCAACAAAAAAGCGTACAAGAAATGGCAAGAAGAACCATTTGAAGCAGAAACAAGGAGAAAGGAAGAAGAAGAAGCAAGCAAGAACTAAGTGACACATAAAGCAAAAGAGGGGGGGTCGATTTCTACAACATAACTTGACGCCATGGATCGCATTTCTCCATCCGAGTTGTGGTGAGTGGACCAAAAGAGCAAACATACTTTGGCCGGAAAGATCGTGATAGGAACTGCTCTGATTTGAGGTACAACTCTCACTTTAACGCCTTCTGAAATTTGATTCATGTTTATCGTGATTTGTTTCTTCGTATTCCTTTTCTAATTGCTCGTTTGCATGTGGTTTTGTGAATCTAGGGTTTTCTTTAGGGTTTCAGATTTTGTTGATTTGAGTGGAAATCTGTAGAATCTGAGTTCGGATTCAAACTCAGAAGCCTTTATTTTGTAGGATTAAGGTTTTGTTTGGTGGTTGGCCGGAGAGAAGGGGCGGCGCCACCTCCAACCACCTTCGTCTCTGGTGGGTTCTAGTGTTCCAGCGGCGAGAACTGCAGAGAGGGACATGAGACGTTCGGAGAGAGAGAAACTCGGGTTGAGAAAGAGAGAGAGAGCCACATAAGAAAAGTGAAGTGTTTATTTGTTTTTTTTTTTGTGTTTTATAAAACGTCAAGTGCTTTGGTGTCAAAAGAGCCATTAGTGGTTATGTGTACCGGTGACACTTGTCACCGTTTGTTGTGATGTCCCTTACTTCATGTGTTTATTCCTAGTTTCCCATATCGTGAGCCTCACCTCAGGACTGTTGGATGAGTCAACGGATTGATTATCGTCGCTCCCAACGCCTAAGATCTTCTCAGGAAGTCAACTTCAGTTGACTTGAGTGCATGCCATAACCTTTGGCTCCGCTAGGCCTCCTGTTTCCTGGGCCTGATTCGGTCTTCCTATCCAAACCCCTGTTCTTCCTAACACAGACCCAACCCTTTTACTTTATTTTTATTTTGTTTACTAATTTTCTTTTATAAAAATCTAAAAAACATTTTTTATTAATTTTATTAAATAATTTTATTTAATCTGATTAATTAATTAATTAATTTTATCAAATTATTTAATTTAATTTAATTTAATTAATTAATTACTTAAACTTTCAAAAAACATTTTCTTAACCATTTTGTTCAAATTTTAATTTCCTTCATATCTTTCGATTTAATTTTTATTTGAATATCCAAAAAAAAACCAAGACATTTTCATTGATTAATTTAATTAAATAGATTTATTTAATTCGATTAATTAATTGGATAATTAATCTAATTAAATATTTCTATTTAATTTGATTAATTAATATTTCTCCATTGTTCGATTTTATGTGTGTGATGAATGTTTGTATATGCTTGATCCTTCTTGCTTGTGATATGATGAAATGCTTGCTTGTATGGTTTACTTTTGCATTTTGACGATAAATTGCTAAGTAAAAAACGAACGCACATTAAGACTAATCATTTCAAAGATAAATGAAATCTTTGTTCCAACGCCAAGTAAATATCCATGGGCACTTCACTTCATACACACACGTAAGTCGATCGTTCCGCGATCGCCATCTGCACTACTTTGCACTTTACACTTTTTCTCAACTTTTTTCAACTTAACAAATAAATGCATCGCACTTGTTTTCCATAGCTAGTCTTTAGCTCGCTTGATCCACATATCAAATTTATCAACCTTGCGAGCCGAGCGCATTGTGCCTCACTAATAAACCAGATAAATAAACCTCTATTCGCATTCACCTTTGTTGAGCGCATTGTGCCTCACAATTAACCTTCAAAAATACCAAAACGTCTCTTTAGACCCAAACCCTTGATCCAATGTCAAGTGGTCATAGGTAATAAAACACTTTAATAATACGAGAAGAATTGTACGCCACGAGCCTTAAGTGGTAGAAAGGGGGGTAATGAGCATCTCATTATTTGCTCCGATTATTTCATCGCAAGACGCTCATCTTGTTGGTTCGGGATAATCACCTCTACCCATAGTCTTTAGTTCAATTCGAATCCTAAATCCTTTTTTAGAAGAAAGGTAATAAAACAAACACCAATCACCAGTAGTAGGCCGAACTACGAAGCTCTGACTTTCCCATTACACGAGGGAATACATAGGCACGAGGATATCAATCCTTGTCGAGCCCCTAGGATCAATAAACCCCTTAGTTTAACAAGTAACTCATTAGGTATAGACATCCCTTTGCATGTGACAACATAGATGGTTCGCATCGAGTACGATGGATGTAGGGGGAGCTAATACCTCCCCTCTACATAACCGACTTCTGAACCCAAACAATGGTTTGCGACGACCTTGTCTTATCCCTTCTTGGTGGTTTTATCTATATTTACCCTTTTCCTCTTCGGGAATAAACAAAATTAGGTGGCGACTCTCATGTCAGCCCAGCCGCGACCGCGTTCGTGAGGATCGTATTTTTCGAGGTACGACAGTTGGGGACTGGTTCGCCCCTATGCAAGTCGAGCCTGCTCTAAGTTTCCACGCTTGTTTGGATATTTGTCTATGTGTTACTTATTTATTTATTTCTTTATTGTTTTCCATATTATACACATATTCTGGATCTTTGGTATTGGAATAATACTTTGATTACAAAACAAAATTGAGAGAAAGGCTTTATACCCGGGCTTACGAGTACAAACATAAGTTAGGAGAGGTTGCGTAGTATGGGCTCCCGAGGGAACCGCTCTCGTGGGTTGTCGATATGAAAACCTTGCTTGGAGTAGATTCTAATGAGAATATTGACGACCGTCAAGCTCTTGGCATGTGTACTCAGTTGTTTTCATTAGGGTCATCGACTCTGAGGACCTTTAGAACCTTAAACTGTGTGGTTTAAGACAAAGGTTGACGGTCGCGTAGTATGGGGCACCGAGGTTCACCCTCACGTGGCTCGATACAAAGGCCTCACCCGGAATAGACTTTCTCAATGGAGTTGATTGACTGTCAAAAATATATTTAAAAAATTGACACGTGCATCAAACAATTGAGGAAGGTTCATAACTCTGAGACTTTGTTTTAAACTCCGTGTCGATGATCGTGTAGTATGGGGCACCGAGAGACTTCCCTCTCGCATGGCTCGATACAAAGATCTCACCCAAAATAGATTCATATGAGGGAGTCAATCAACCGTCATGTTAATAGCGTGTGTGATGAACAACCCTATGGATTGTTAACTTTGGGGTTCCTTCAAATTGTAGAGTTTACCTGGTGAGATCCTTGTGAGGAGAGTAATCAAAGTATATTCCATCTGTAACGTTTATTTTTTGGAGTCATTCATTTGAAATCATCCATCCATAATTCATACGTCCATTCATACATTTGAAAAGAAAAAAAAACAAAGCTCTTAGTTTCTTATGTTTACTGTAGATAAAAGCATTTGTCAGAGCAATCACGATGATTCATCTTCCCGAAAAGAGAACTTTCACTTTCAAGTACAAAGAACCCTAAGTTTGCTTTTGAAGACTCAGGGAATTGTTTTTTACTTTCTTTGTAAATTTTGATGTTGATTTCAAAAGACTAAAAAATCTTTGTATTTGAACTTGAAAATCAATGAAATTAAAAAGATTATGTCTGATATGTGCTTCTGTGTTTCTTCATTATGATTTGCAATGTAAAAAGCTTAATATTCTTGCTAATAAATAATGAGATAACTAAAGAGCTTGATAAATAAACATGCATTCATGCATATCATCTTCTATAACAACTCATAACAAAATCTTTCATCCATAAACAACAGTTTGACTTCTCGACATTGGTGACAATCCCAATCAGAGAACTAATGGAGTGTTTGAGGCAAGATCAAGACATGATGAAGAAAGGCATGGATCGCATGAAAGGAAAAGTGGACTAGATTCTAGAGATTGTCACAACTTTGGAGATATAGGAAGGACTTCAACAAAAGGTTGCAAGCTGGAATGTTACTCCTAGAAGGGTCACACAATCAATGCCTACCGTGATTCCTTGCCAACAAGGAATATTGACCACTCCCACTCAGGGCTATGGGAAGCAAAACCGGCGTTATCGACAAATAAGATTGGAAAGGTCGCAACATGTTCTTGTCGCTCCTGGGATTTTCATCCTAGTACCAATGTGAAAGTGGCGCGGGAAAGGTAGAGTCGCCAGCCAAGCATTTTTATCCTGAAGGAACGTGAAAGGTAATGCTACACAAACCTGAGGAAGAAGGAAAAGACAAGATCCTGCGAACCAAATATCTGGATTCGGGAGTCGGTTATGACCTGGGAAGGTATTAGCACCCCAGACCGTCCGCTGTACCCGACGGGATCCACACTTGTTTGTTTGTTTCAAAGGGTGAGAAATAAGATGCTGCTGAAAAAATATCGCTAACTGGAATGGAAGATGAAATGAGAAATGGAACTGGAAAAAAGATCGAAAAGAAACGGGAAAATGTAGGGAAAATAAAGTATGTGCTCGAACGAGCACTACCCTACTGCCTACGTACCTCATCAGGAAAATGACAATCAAAATTGACGTAGTTCGCCTAACCAGACGGAGATTTTCTTGTGTTTTTTTATGTGTTGGAACTACGTATGTCTATGCTCAGGTGTTACATGTTCGTCTGGTACGAGTGCGTTTACCGTCTTGCATGTGAGACAAGTCATTGCGAGTTTGCAATTAGAATGAGTGAGGTGAGAAGAAAATTCCCCCAAGAAAGTTGCTTATTGTTTTTTGTTTTCTTTTTAAGAGTTTTTTATGAATTTGGCATAAGGAAGTGAATTCAAACTCATTTCCATGGAATGTGTACTTGCTACTACATTCCAAGAAGGAATAGTAGAACAAGACACCAAGTAAGGAGAATTTATCCAAGACTTATTTCTAAGGATTAGGGTCTAAGTTCACTAGCTTGTTGAACTTATTACATGTTTTTGTAGCTTGTAAAGAAATGTCTTTTATGTTTTCTTTGTGAAGATAGTCTCCTAATCAGACTTGTACATCATGCTAGACAAGCCCATACTATTCCAAGATGGAATGAATATGAGTGCCCCATGGAATAAGGCTATACACAAGAGACTATTTCAATCCTTTATTAAGCGTCTTTTGGATTTTGTTTGAAGATGAGAGAAGAAGAATCAAATGGAGAAAGGACAAACACTAAGGAGGACTAAGACACAACCCTAAGTTATTCATTCAAAAGATATCCTATGGTTAGTGAGGTATTCTAAACCTAATAAGAAAAGATACTTAGAACTCAACTTACTTCCTAAGGAAGATAAGTTGTTTCTATGAGAACAAAAGGGGAAAGCCTATGATCAAAGCACAAGGTGCTAAGGCAAAAATAATTAAAATGCATAAGAGATGAGAATGAAGTAATACTTACCTCAATCTCCCCCCTACAAAACAACTGTTAGCATGATGAAGCAATTTGAACAATTATAACATGGCAAAATTCAAAGAAGAACTCACACTAGCTAATTAAGGCATTAATGAACTTCTAAGCCTAAAGATCAAATTATAAGGTATCTTACATGCTAGCTAACGTCTAAGGGAAAAAGCTAAGTTAAATCAAAAGGATCTAAAGTTATGAAGCAAACCAAACTCAAACTATACCCTAAAGTATCACTAAACCCTAATGAAATCCAAGGAAAGGTTATAAGGGAAATATAAGTACCTAAACATGGTAAATTACCTAAGGTCAATAGTGAAGGTAAAGTCCAGAACCTAACACTAAATGGAAGTATTTAGTGAGATCAAAATAGAAAGAAGAGATTCAAGAAATCCTAAAAATCAAAAGGTAAGGACCTAAAATGGGTACACAACATTTAAGAACATTCAACAGGACCTATAAGACTCAAAATCAAGACCTCAAAGGAATGACATAAATGCCTTACTCAAATTGCATAAGAGGAAGTGAGAAAGATGACCAAAAATGTGACTTATGGTGCAAGCAACTTAGAAAAATACCAAATGGCTTTGAAAAATTATGAAACTTAATATCTAGGATCAAAATCCATAAGATGATTCATGTCTAAAAAATATCACAAAAACTCATATTTTTCCTAGTCAAATAAATGCTAGAATTAAATTAGGGTTCATAGGGACCAAGGTGAAAGGATGGGCTCAAAAGGAACGGACCTTTTTATCATTTATGGTTTTAGAGAACAAAAATATACAAAAGGATTGGTCAGAAATGGAGAAAATTGGGAAACAATTAAATGGAAAATTAATTCAGCCACAAAAAATGAATAAAAATGGAAACAAAAATTATGGGAAATTAGAGGAAATGTAAAGAATCATGTATGAATTTATTTGGAATTTTTGGAGGCTTTTTGGTATTTATTAAAATTGAAAATGGAAAATGAATAAAAGTGAGAAGAAGAAATAAATAATTAAATTGCAATGGGCCTGGGGGTCTGAACAACAAGAAAATGAACTAACTGGGCTTGGATACACGCGCGTGGGGGTGTGACGAGTGATCTGAAGATCTCCTTCATAAAATTGGCACATGGTTTGCACATGTTTTTTAATTCGCTGGCAGCATTTGGACCTTTGGATGAAATGGATCAGACGGTTATGTTATAAACTTGGCAAATGAATTAGGGCACTATTCCGTCATGGGAGAAGAGTTCCGGTCATCTTCTCCGGCGACCTGTTTCTAGGGCTTGGACCAAATCTCTATCAAAATGAAAGGTAAGGCCATGGATAGATTCATTTCACTCTCCTGATCACACTTCTAACCCTAGTCTTCACTCAAAGTTCCTAAATCATGCAAATCGAACACAAACATCTCCAACCTAAAATTTGAATCTAAGCTTCTAAGAGGCCTATCAACTAGTCAGAGTGTGCACTGCTCCTATTGAGATTCAAATACCACAAAAAAATCACAAACTATTAAGATCGAGCAAGAAAATTTTGGAGAAGAACCTGAAATGCAGATAGGTGTTCAATTGAGAAAATCCATAGAGGAGGCTCCTATTGACTCCTTCCTTGATCTTGAATGTTGCTAGAGTGAAATAAACACTTTGTTGGTGTTGAATCTTACTAAATTGGATCTGGTGCAAAAAAGTGCATAGATGAATTATTGATGATTCAAGCTGTGAATTCCATGGATATTGAGCTATTCATGATGATGATGGATTGATGATCAATGAGGCTTGTTGGATGATGATTTGGCTTGCTCGATTCAAAATGTTGAGATATTGCAATGTTGCAACTTCAAATCTTCAACTCAAAACCTCCATGGAAATGAATTTTAATGATGCTGATGATGCACAAGGAAGAAGAGGATCAAGGCTATGAATGTTGAAGCTTGGTCCTTCAATGTGCAATGAATTTGCAATGAAAATGCAGAGCCAAAGTTTGGAGAATTTGTGAAATGCTCGAGCAAAAGTGAAGCTGACCTTTGCACTCTAATGGATCAAATCCTTTTATAGAATTCTCAAACCTTGGTTAGATAGTTAAAACTATGGTTAAGTAGCCTTGGTTAACTGAGTGAGGTGAGTTAAATGAGTGGAGAACATATTTGAAGAGGGTGATGTGTAGAACATATTTGATGTTGATACCAACCTGATACAAGACCTCAAGATGCTTAAAAAATGTCATTGAAGTCCATTTTCAAAAGCTGCATAATTGGCCTGAAGTTTGTGGCAAGCCTTGTTCCTATGGCTAGTGAACCTTGTAGTGTCAACCTCATCACTTTGCCCCTCAACAACTCTCAATCCATTGCCCAAATGAAAAATCTTTGAGCATCAAAGTTGTAGAGAACATGTCAATAAACAACTTTGAAGTTCAAAGAAAATTCATTTGAAGCCTTCTTGATGGAGAAAATTGGCTTGAAATATTGCACCACATATGTTTGATGAAATGTCTAGCAAGTCACACGCGCAGGCTGGCAGGTTGCCTCGCCCATGACTTGATTTTTGCCTTGTTTTGCTCAATCTTTGCATGATCATATCTCTCTCAATTTTAATGTTATGGGTGAGTTCCACATATGGATTTAAAGCTTAAATGCCCTCTTTAATTGGATCAAGGTATAATTTTCATTTCCCTTTTATTTTGGGAGAAGGCCTCTCTTTAAGTGGCTGCAAAAATGGCCAAAACTTGCCATTTTTGGAAACCCTAATTTTCCAAAAATGGTAAGTTTTGGTTTTCTTGATTTTTCATGATCCATCCATCATTTCTTGATTAAATTTGAACCATAGGATCCTTGTAACCCTAATTTCATGATTTTGATCTCAAAAAGTCAGGAGTTGACTTTTTACTCAACCTGGTTGACTTTTCCCTAATTCCTTGATTTTCAATCCATTGACCTATTGAAGCTCTTCCAAAACGATTCCATGGATGAAATTTCAACACTAGATATTTGACATCATGTAGAAAACAATGAAAGCAAGCTTGGATCAAAATTTTATTGAGAAGCTCAGTTAATTGGAAACCCTAATTGACCCTTTTCCTCAAGATAGTTGCACTGCTTGCATCCTTTGATCAATTCACTTCTTTTTAGAATTTGTGGTCTCAAATGAAGACTTGTGGGATGTTTTGAACCCTTTGCACAATGTTGATAAGTTATCTTGCCCTTTGATTGCCTTCTAATGACCCTCAATTGCTTTAATCACTAATCACAAACCTATACCTTAGCTATGATGAATATGATGCAATGTTTTTGGTTGTGACATGACTTTGAATATGCATTTGATATGCTAGATGTTATGCAAAATGAGAGGGAAAATTTTGGGGTATTACAGTTGCCCCTATTCAATCATCTGTAAACCTGAATGAATAATAGCGATTGCTTTTAGAATTTCAAGGTATGGAGTGATTGAATACTCGAATAAACCTGAAAATTTGTACTCTAATAAAAGTGAGATAATGAGAATGCCAATTTGTTCTCTTTTTTTATATATTCTTTTTGTTTTTGTTTTTTGAAAGGAAGGAGCCTGTTGTACTTAAACATGGCTTGAAAACGAGACCATTGTACTTAAACGGAACTCAAAATGAACGGGATTGTTGTACTTAAACGATGATTCGTGACGCGACTGTTGTACTGAAACAAGACGCAAAAAGAAGGGGCCTGTTGTACTTAAACATGGTTTGGAAGAAAAAGGGGCTTGTTGTACTTAAATAAGGCTTGAACGAAACCATTGTACTGAAACAGAGTCATAAGAAGAAAAAGGGGCATGTTATACTTAAATAGGGCTTAAACGAAACCATTGTACTGAAACAGAGTCGTAAGAAGAAAAAGGGGCCCGTTGTACTTAAACAGGGCTTGAACGAAACCATTGTACTGAAACGGAGTCGTAAGAAGAAAAAGGGGCCTGTTGTACTTAAATAGGGCTTGAACGAAACCATTGTACTGAAACGGAGTCGTAAGAAGAAAAAGGGGCATGTTGTACTTAAATAGGGCTTGGAAGAAAAAGGATGAGACCGTTGTACTGAAATGGAGTCGTAAGAAGAAAAAGGGGCATGTTGTACTTAAACAGGGCTTGAACGAAACCATTGTACTGAAACGGAGTCGTAAGAAGAAAAAGGGGCCTGTTGTACTTAAACAGGGCTTGGAAGAAAAAGGACGAGACCGTTGTACTGAAACGAGACTCACTGGGGATGACAAATATTGCCTTGGAAAGACAATGATGCTTGAAAAAAAGATATTGGTATCCTCTGTGGGGAGTACTTCAGGTTGGAAGTGATGTTCCGGGTCTTTGTAATATACCCAAAAACTGGCCCCTGCTGGCATGCATATGTTTGAACTTATGGCGTAATGCTCCATGATGCTGGAAATGCTACACGTTTGAGGATGCAAATGCAATGATGATTATGGATATGTGAATGCGAAGAGATCTCCTGATAAGGAGATAACAGGTATCCCAGGTGGCTTGACTGGGGAAAATATAATAGATTATTTACTCTAGTTGTTTAATGTGTATTACGCTATTTCCTCTCCTCCACTGGGTATGTAATTATTTCTTTTACTTATTTTAACTTTTGTAATTATATTATAGATTTTTTTGATGGTGTAGTAGTTACAGTACATTTGGTGGTTTTAATTACAAAACTGAATTATGCACCTGAATTTCACATTTTATCTTAAAAATTAGAATATAAATGCTTATTTACCACTAGATAAATATGAATGGTTAGTCAATTTTATAACATTTATAGTAATATTAACTTAATAACACAAATTATTATAACATTTAATATTAATATAATTTAATAACACAAATTTTATGCCACAATATTCTAAAAAAGAGTGTAAATTAATTTATAAATAAAATGCAATATGTAAAAGAAAAATATATTTATTATAACAAAGAAAAATTCAAATTCAAGTGATTATTTTAGTTATGTCTATAGTTAAGGTTGTGGGTTAAATCCTTGGTTTCAAAATTTTTATCACAAAATAGAAAAGAAAAAAAAATACAACAGTAAGATTTGATACATAAACATTTGAAAATGCAGAAAAAAATATAACCATCTAACCAACATGGTCATAAGTGTATTAGTTTCACATACAGTGGTTTATAAAAATATACATTACTTTATAAATTATATATTATATCTATTATATCTAGATTTTAAGGATGTATTGAAAACTTTGGGATCTAAATTTTAAGGAAGTATTGAAAACGTTGTCCTAAGGAATATCTAAAGTAGCATGTGGGGGTAAAACTAGATTTTTATAAAACCCGATTGAAATGCATGACATTACACCATATTTTATGTAATAGCTGGTACAAATGCAATTCTATCACCCCAAATTTACAAAAATATACTAACAAAGTCTCTTAGAAATAACTTAGATCTCACCATTTAACAATTAATTCTTTAGTTTGACGAAATTTAAAAAAATATGAAGATATATATTTAACTAAAATGGATTAATACCATAAAAATCATGTTTACTGACACAACATGTTACTACATTGTACTTACTATTTATATTTTCATGTAAGAAGAAAAAACAGTATGTAATCTAAAAAATAATCAGAGAATAAAAAGATGAGAAACAAAGAGGAATCGAAGAAAACAATAAAAGCAATTATGATATTGCTTTCTTAGCAATTCAAACATACTCTCTACAAATATTCAAACTTTTTTTTTTCTTCTCATCTGTCATTTATAAATGTATTCAAACTCATATATTTATAATCCTTTTATTGTTGTTTTCATATTACTAATTTGGATATAATTTTTAAAACAATACTTAATATGAGAATAATATATATATATATATATATATATATATATATATATATATATATATATATATATATATATATATATATATATATATATATATATATATATATATATATATATGTATGTGTGTGTGTGTATGTGTGTGAGACTGTTCATGCGGAGAGTTCATCTTTAGAAAATTAGTAGAATGAATTATCCAATCAACATTCGCATAGTTAAAATATATCACCAATCCTATCAAAACTGACACAACATGTTACTACTTCATTGTACTATTTTTTTAATGTAAAAAGGAAAAACAATATTGTAAAAAATAACAAAAGAATAGAGACGAAATGAATATAAAAAGAAAACAAAATATGACATTTCTTTTTTAGAAATGGAAACAAAATCGGTTCAGATATTCAACTTGCTTCAGACTCTCCATATATATATATATATATATATATATATATATATATATATATATATATATATATATATATATATATATATATATATATATATATATATATATATATATATATATATATATATATATATATATATATATATATATATATATATATATATATATATATATATATATATATATATATATATATATATATATATATATATATATATATATATATATATATATATATATATATATATATATATATATATATATATATATATATGTGTGTGTGTGTGGAGAGTTCATATTTAGATACATAACATCAATAAATGTTTGAACTAGAAAATAAGTAGGATGAATTATCCAATCAACATTGGCATATTTAAAATTCATCACCACATTCATATCAAAACTAGCACATGTTATTACTTCACTGTACGTTTTTTTCATGTAAAAATGAAAAACAATATTGTAAATAATAATCAATGAATTGAAAAACAAAAGAAAATATGACATATTTTTAGTAATTGAAACAAAATCGGTGCAGATATTCAACTTGCTTCAGAATTTACCTTTCTATTTTTTCCCTCAACTTGCTTAAAATTTCAAGAGCAATTATGTTTTTTTTTTCTAAGAAGATAGAAAATTATATATCAGTAATTTAAATAGACACCACATAATAAGAGAAAATTATATATATATATATATATATATATATATATATATATATATATATATATATATATATATATATATATATATATATATATATATATATATATATATATATATATATATATATATATATATATATATATATATATATATATATATATATATAGACCTATTAATTAAATTAAACCGTATTTTATCGTTGCATACTCTAAATCAATAATCAATTAACACTAATAAAAATCTATTAATTTCTAAATAAGATTCACAATTCAAAAGAAAATTCTAAAAATTTCACAATTTATTAACTTATTAAACTATAAAATATCATAATCCTTAACTATAGAGACTAATAAAAAATAAAAGAACAACCAACTTCATATATTTGGCTTGTCTTCGTTACATTGCCATCATCCATAATAACACAACCACATACAACAACCGTCAAAATGATAAAGCGGAGAACAAGAAAGGAGGTAAGAGAGATAAGGATCGATATACAAGAAGGAGAGTAGAGAAATATTAAGAACATACCTTTTGAAGCCCCATTGAAGGATCTATAAGAGGTAATTTTTGAAACTCTGAAACACAATCTCAACCAATGACCATGTCCCTCGTTACTCTTGTACCTAACTGAAAGGTCTTGATTTGCATTCCCATTGAAGGATCTCTAAGAGGTAATTTGTATATTTCTTGTTTCTAACTCCTTATTCTTGTTCCTAAAAAAAACTCACCACCACTCATTCAACATAACAAGAAGGAAGACACTATGTCTGAGCAGGAACATTCCAAAGACATTTACCTAGAAGAAGAACAGATAACCCATGAGGAGGAGGAAGAGATAGAAGAAGCAAAAGCAGCGTTCACACCAACTCCGCATTCGATTCTACTCCAGTTGTTTAATGCGTTTTACGCTATTTCCTCTCCTCCACGGGGTATGTAATTATTTCTTTTAGTTATTTTAACTTTTGTAATTATATTATAGATTTTTTTGATGGTGTAGTAGTTACAATACACTTTGTGGTTTTAATTACAAAACTGAATTGTGCACCAATTTCACATTTTATCTTAAAAATTAGAATATAAATGTTTATTTACCACTAGATAAATATGAATGGTTAGCCAAATTTATAACATTTATAATAATATTAACTTAATAACACAAATTATTATAACATTTAATATTAATATTATTTAATAACACAAATTATATGCCACAATATTCTAAAAAAGAGTGTAAATTAATTTATAAATAAAATGCAATATGTAAAAGTAAAATATATTTATTATAACAAAGAAAAATTCAAATTCAAGTGATTATTTTAGTTTTGTATATAGTTAAGGTTGTGGGTTAAATCCTTGGTTTCAACATTTTTATCACAAAATAGAAAAGAAAAAAAATACAACAGTAAGATTTGATACATAAACATTTGAAAGTGCAGGAAAAAAAATATAACCATCTAACCAACATGGTCATAAGTGTATCAGTTTCACATACAGTGGTATATATAAATATACATTACTTTATGAATTATATATTATATCTATTATATCTAGATTTTAAGGATGTATTGAAAAGTTTGGGATCTAAATTTTAGGGAAGTATTGAAAACGTTGTCCTAAGGAATATCTAAAGTAGCATGTGGGGGTGACACTAGATTTTTATAAAACCCGATAGAAATGCATGGCATTACAACATATTTATGTAATATCTGATACAAATGCAATTCTATCACCCCAAATTTACAAAAATATACTAACAAAGTCTCTTAGAAATAACATAGATCTCACCATTTAACAATTAATTCTTTAGTTTGACGAAATTTTTAAAAAAAATTAAGAAGATGTATATTTAACTAAAATGGATTAATACCATAAACATCATGTTGACTGACACAACATGTCACTACACTGTACTTACTATTTACATTTTCATGTAAGAAGAAAAAACAGTATGTAATCTAAAAAATAATCAGAGAATAAAAAGATGAGAAACAAAGAGGAATCAAAGAAAACAATAAAAGCAATTATGATATTGCTTTCATAGCAATTCAAACACACTCTCTAAAAATATTCAAACTCTTTTTTTTTCTACTCATCTGTCATTTATAAATGTATTCAAACATATATATTTATAATCCTTTTATTGTTGTTTTCATATTACTAATTTGGAAATAATTTTTAAAACAATACTTAATATGAGAATAATATATATATATATATATATATATATATATATATATATATATATATATATATATATATATATATATATATATATATATATATATATATATATATATATATATATATATATATATATATATATATATATATGTGTGTGTGTGTGTATGTGTCTGACATAACATGTTAGTACTTCATTGTACTATTTTTTTAATATAAAAAGGAAAAACAATATTGTAAAAAATAACAAAAGAATAGAGACAGAATGAATATAAAAAGAAAACAAAATATGACATTTCTTTTAGCAATTGAAACAAAATCGGTTCAGATATTCAACTTGCTTCAGACTCTCCATATATATATATATATATATATATATATATATATATATATATATATATATATATATATATATATATATATATATATATATATATATATATATATATATATATATATATATATATATATATATATATATATATATATATATATATATATATATATATATATATATATATATATATATATATATATATATATATATATATATATATATATATATATATATATATATATATATATATATATATATATATATATATATATATATATATATATATATATATATATATATATATATATATATATATATATATGGAGAGTTCATATTTAGATACATAACATCAATCAATGTTTGAACTAGAAAATAAGTAGGATGAATTATCCAATCAACATTGGCATAGTTAAAATTCATCACCACATTCCTATCAAAACTGGCACAACATGTTATTGCTTTACTGCACGTTTTTTTTTTCATGTAAAAAGGAAAAACAATATTGTGAGTAATAATCAAAGAATAGAGACAGAATGAATAGAAAAACAAAAGAAAATATGACATTTCTTTAGTAATTGAAATAAAATCGGTGCATATATTTAACTTGCTTCAGAATTTACATTTCTATTATATATATATATATATATATATATATATATATATATATATATATATATATATATATATATATATATATATATATATATATATATATATGGAGAGTTCATATTTAGATACATAACATCAATCAATGTTTGAACTAGAAAATAAGTAGGATGAATTATCCAATCAACATTGGCATAGTTAAAATTCATCACCACATTCCTATCAAAACTGGCACAACATGTTATTGCTTTACTGCACGTTTTTTTTCATGTAAAAAGGAAAAACAATATTGTGAGTAATAATCAAAGAATAGAGACAGAATGAATAGAAAAACAAAAGAAATTATGACATTTTTTTAGTAATTGAAATAAAATCGGTGCATATATTTAACTTGCTTCAGAATTTACATTTCTATTTTTTCCCTCAACTTGCTTAAAATTTCAAGAGCAATTATTTTTTTTTCAAAAGAGAGAAAATTATATATCAGTAATTTAAATAGACACCACATAATAAGAGAAAATATATATATATATATATATATATATATATATATATATATATATATATATATATATATATATATATATATATATATATATATACTATTAATTAAATTAAATCGTATTTTATCGTTGCATACTCTAAATCAATAATCAATTACTGATATTTAGAAAATTAGTAGAATGATTATCCAATCAACATTCGCATAGAATGAATAGAGACGGAATGAATGTAAAAAGAAAACAAAATATTACATTTCTTTTTTAGCAATTGAAACAAAATCGGTTTAGATATTCAACTTGCTTCAGAATCTCAATATATACATATATATATATATATATATATATATATATATATATATATATATATATATATATATATATATATATATATATATATATATAGATACATAACAACAATCAATGTTTGAACTAGAAAATAAGTAGGATGAATTATCCAATCAACATTGGCATAGTTATAATTCATCAGCACATTCCTATCAAAAGTGACACAACATGTTATTACTTCACTGTATTGTTTATTTTTTCATGTAAAAAGGAAAAACTATATTGTGAGTAATGATCAAAGAATAGAGAGTGAATGAATAGAAAAAAAAAAAAGAAAATATGACTTTTTTTTAGTAATTGAAACAAAATCGGTGCAGATATTCAACTTGCTTCAGATTTTACCTTTTTATTTTTTTCCCTCAACTTGCTTGAAATTTCAAGAGTAATTACGTTTTTTTTTTCAAAAGAGAGAAAATTATATATCTTTAATTTAAATAGACACCACATAATAAGTGAAAATTATATATATATATATATATATATATATATATATATATATATATATATATATATATATATATATATACTGTTAATAAAATTAAACCATATTTTATCGTTGCATATCCTAAATCAATAATCAATTAACACTAATACAAATCTATTAATTTCTAAATAAGATTCACAATCTGAAAGATAATTCTAAAAATTTCACAATTTATTTACTTCTTAAACTATAAAATATCATAATCCTTAAGTATGCAGACTAATAAAAAAATAAAATAAAAGAACAACCAACGTCATATATTTGCTTTGTCGTGGTTATGTTTCCATCATCCCTAATAACACAACCACATACAGCAACAACCAAATGGATAAAGCGGAGAACAAGTAAGGAGGTAGGAGAGATAAAGATCGATATACAAGCAGGAGAGTAGAGAAATATTTAAGAACGTACCTTTTGAAGCACCATTGAAGGATCTCTAAGAGGTAATTTTCAAAACTCTGAAACACGATCTCAACCAATGACCATGTACCGCTTTACCCTTGTACCTGACTGAAAGGTGTTGAATTGTATTCCCATTGAATGATCTCTAAGAGGTAATTTGTATATTTCTTGTTTCTATCTCTTTATTCTTCTTCCTCAAAACAACTCACCACCACTCACTCAATAGAACAAGAAGGAAGACATTATGTCTGAGCAGGAACATTCCGAAGACATTTAGCAAGTAGAAGAAGAAGAAGAACATACATCACATGAGGAGGATGAAGAGATAGAAGAAGGAGAGGCAGCGTTCACACCAACTCCGCATTCAGTTCTACTCCAGCTGTTGAATGCTTATTACGCTATTTCCTCTCCTCCATGAGGTATGTAATTATTTCTTTTAACTTTTATAATTATATTATAGATTTTTTTCATGGTGTAGTAGTTACAGTACTTTTTGTGGTTTTAATTACAAAACTGAATTGTACACCTGAATTTCACATTTTTATCTTAATAATTAGAAGATAAATGCTTATTTACCACTAGGCAAATATGAATGGTTAGTCAAATTTATAACATCTATAGTAATGTTAACTTAATAACACAAATTATTATAACATTTAATATTAATATAATTTAATAACACAAATTATATACCCCAATATTCTAAAAAAGAGTGTAAATTAATTTATAAAGAAAATGCAATATGTAAAAGAAAAATATATTTATTATAACAAAGATAAATTCAAAATCAAGTGATTATTTTAGTTATGTCTAGTTAAGGTTGTGGGTTAAATCTTTGGTTTCAACATTTTTATGACAAAATAGAAATAAAAAAATACAACAGTGAGATTTGAAACATAAACATTTGAAAGTTCAGAAAAAAAAATATAACCATGTAACCAACATGGTCATAAGTGAATCAGTTTCACCTACAGTGCTATATAGAAATATACATTACTTTATAAATTATATATTATATCTAGATTTTAAGGATGTATTGAAAACTTTGGGATCTAACTTTTAAGGAAGTATTGAAAACATTGTCCTAAGGATGATCTAAAGTAGCATGTGGTAGTGACAGCTGAATTTTATAAAACCCGATAGAAATGCATGACATTACACCATATTTTATGTAATATCTGATACAAATGCAATTCTATCACCCAAAATTTACAAAAACATACTAACAAAGTCTCTTAGAAATAGCATATATCTCACCATTTAACAATTAATTCTTTAGTTTGACGAAATTTTTAAAAAATATTAAGAACATGTATATTTAACTAAAATGGATTAATACCATAAAAATCATGTTGACTGACACAACATGTTACTACACTGTACTTACTATTTGTGTTTTCATGTAAGAAGAAAAAATAGTATGTAATCTAAGAAATAATCAGAGAATAAAAAGAAGAGAAACAGAGACGAAATCGATGGAAAAAATAAAAGCAATTATGATATTGCTTTCCTAGCAATTCAAACACACTCTCTACAGATTTTCAAACTCATATATTTATAATCCCTTTATTGTTGTTTTCATATTAATAATTTGGACATTATTTTTAAAACTATATATATATATATATATATATATATATATATATATATATATATATATATATATATATATATATATATATATATACATATATATATATACATATATATATATACATATATATATATATATATATATATATATATATATATATATATATATATATATATATATATATATATGTATGTATGTATGTTTCAATGAGCGCGTGCGTGCGTGCAGAGAGTTCATCTTTAGAAAATTAGTTGAATGAATTATCCAATCAACATTTGCATAGTTAAAATTCATCACCACTCATATCAAAACTGACACAACATGTTACTACTTCATTGTACTGTTTGTTTTTCATGTAAAAATGAAAAACAATATTGTAAAAAATAACCAATGAATATATACGGAATGAATATAAAAAGAAAACAAAATATGACATTTCTTTTTTAGCAATTGAAACAAAATCGGTGCAAATATTCAACTTGCTTTGTATTCCCATTGAATGATCTCTAAGATGTAATTTGTATATTTCTTGTTTCTAACTCCTTATTCTTTTTCCTCAAAACAGCTCACACCACCCACTCAATAGAACAATAAGGAAGACACTATTTCTGAGCAGGAACATTCCGAAGACATTTACCGAGAAGAAGAAGAAGAACAGACAACACATGAGAATGAGGAAGAGATAGAAGAAGGAGTGGCAATGTTCACACCAACTCCACATTCGGTTCTACTTCAGATGTTGAATGCTTATTCAGCTATTTCCTCTCATCCATGGGGTATGTAATTATTTGTTTTAGTTATTTTAACTTTTGTAATTATATTATAGATTTTTTTGATGGTGTAGTAGTTACAGTACTTTTTGTGTTTTTAATTACAAAATTGAATTGTACACTTGAATTTCACATTTTTATCTTAAAAATTATAAGATAAATGCTTATTTACTACTAGGAAAATATGAATGGTTATTCAAATTTATAATATTTATAGTAATATTAACTTAATAACATATATTATTATAACATTTAATATTAATATAATTTAATAACACAAATTATATACCCCAATATTCTAAAAAAGAGTGTAAATTAATTTATAAAGAAAATGCAATATGTACAAGAAAAATATATTTATTATAACAAAGAAAAATTCAAAATCAAGTGATTATTTTAGTTATGTCTATAGTTAAGGTTGTGGGTTAAATCCTTGGTTTCAACATTTTTATGACAAAATAGAAAGAAAAAAATACAACAGTAAGATTTGTAACATAAACATTTGAAAGTGCAGATAAAAAATATAACCATGTAACCAACATGGTCATAAGTGAATCAGTTTCACCTACAGTGCTATATAGAAATATACATTACTTTATAAATTATATATTATATCTAGATTTTAAGGATGTATTGAAAACTTTGGGATCTAACTTTTAAGGAAGTATTGAAAACTTTGTCCTAAGGATGATCTAAAGTAGCATGTGGTAGTGACAGCTGAATTTTATAAAACCCGATAGAAATGCATGACATTACACCATATTTTATGTAATATCTGATACAAATGCAATTCTATCACCCAAAATTTACAAAAACATACTAACAAAGTCTCTTAGAAATAGCATATATCTCACCATTTAACAATTAATTCTTTAGTTTGACGAAATTTTTAAAAAATATTAAGAACATTTATATTTAACTAAAATGGATTAATACCATAAAAATCATGTTGACTGACACAACATGTTACTACACTGTACTTACTATTTGTGTTTTCATGTAAGAAGAAAAAATAGTATGTAATCTAAGAAATAATCAGAGAATAAAAAGAAGAGAAACAGAGACGAAATCGATGGAAAAAATAAAAGCAATTATGATATTGCTTTCCTAGCAATTCAAACACACTCTCTACAGATTTTCAAACTCATAAATTTATAATCCCTTTATTGTTGTTTTCATATTAATAATTTGGACATTATTTTTAAAACTATATATATATATATATATATATATATATATATATATATATATATATATATATATATATATATATATATATATATATATATATATACATATATATATATATATACATATATATATATACATATATATATATATATACATATATATATATATATATATATATATATATATATATATATATATATATATATATATATATATATATATATATATGTATGTATGTTTCAATGAGCGCGTGCGTGCGTGCAGAGAGTTCATCTTTAGAAAATTAGTTGAATGAATTATCCAATCAACATTTGCATATTTAAAATTCATCACCACTCCTATCAAAACTGACACAACATGTTACTACTTCATTGTACTGTTTGTTTTTCATGTAAAAATGAAAAACAATATTGTAAAAAATAACCAATGAATATATACGGAATGAATATAAAAAGAAAACAAAATATGACATTTCTTTTTTAGCAATTGAAACAAAATCGGTGCAAATATTCAACTTGCTTTGTATTCCCATTGAATGATCTCTAAGATGTAATTTGTATATTTCTTGTTTCTAACTCCTTATTCTTTTTCCTCAAAACAGCTCACACCACCCACTCAATAGAACAATAAGGAAGACACTATTTCTGAGCAGGAACATTCCGAAGACATTTACCGAGAAGAAGAAGAAGAACAGACAACACATGAGAATGAGGAAGAGATAGAAGAAGGAGTGGCAATGTTCACACCAACTCCACATTCGGTTCTACTTCAGCTGTTGAATGCTTATTCAGCTATTTCCTCTCATCCATGGGGTATGTAATTATTTGTTTTAGTTATTTTAACTTTTGTAATTATATTATAGATTTTTTTGATGGTGTAGTAGTTACAGTACTTTTTGTGTTTTTAATTACAAAATTGAATTGTACACTTGAATTTCACATTTTTATCTTAAAAATTATAAGATAAATGCTTATTTACTACTAGGAAAATATGAATGGTTATTCAAATTTATAATATTTATAGTAATATTAACTTAATAACATATATTATTATAACATTTAATATTAATATAATTTAATAACACAAATTATATACCCCAATATTCTAAAAAAGAGTGTAAATTAATTTATAAAGAAAATGCAATATGTACAAGAAAAATATATTTATTATAACAAAGAAAAATTCAAAATCAAGTGATTATTTTAGTTATGTCTATAGTTAAGGTTGTGGGTTAAATCCTTGGTTTCAACATTTTTATGACAAAATAGAAAGAAAAAAATACAACAGTAAGATTTGTAACATAAACATTTGAAAGTGCAGATAAAAAATATAACCATGTAACCAACATGGTCATAAGTGAATCAGTTTCACCTACAGTGCTATATAGAAATATACATTACTTTATAAATTATATATTATATCTAGATGTTAAGGATGTATTGAAAACTTTGGGATCTAACTTTTAAGGAAGTATTGAAAACTTTGTCCTAAGGATGATCTAAAGTAGCATGTGGTAGTGACAGCTGAATTTTATAAAACCCGATAGAAATGCATGACATTACACCATATTTTATGTAATATCTGATACAAATGCAATTCTATCACCCAAAATTTACAAAAACATACTAACAAAGTCTCTTAGAAATAGCATATATCTCACCATTTAACAATTAATTCTTTAGTTTGACGAAATTTTTAAAAAATATTAAGAACATGTATATTTAACTAAAATGGATTAATACCATAAAAATCATGTTGACTGACACAACATGTTACTACACTGTACTTACTATTTGTGTTTTCATGTAAGAAGAAAAAATAGTATGTAATCTAAGAAATAATCAGAGAATAAAAAGAAGAGAAACAGAGACGAAATCGATGGAAAAAATAAAAGCAATTATGATATTGCTTTCCTAGCAATTCAAACACACTCTCTACAGATTTTCAAACTCATAAATTTATAATCCCTTTATTGTTGTTTTCATATTAATAATTTGGACATTATTTTTAAAACTATATATATATATATATATATATATATATATATATATATATATATATATATATATATATATATATATATATATATATATATATATACATATATATATATACATATATATATATATACATATATATATACATATATATATATATATATATATATATATATATACATATATATATATATATATACATATATATATATATATATATATATATATATATATATATATATATATATATATATATATATATATGTATGTATGTTTCAATGAGCGCGTGCGTGCGTGCAGAGAGTTCATCTTTAGAAAATTAGTTGAATGAATTATCCAATCAACATTTGCATATTTAAAATTCATCACCACTCCTATCAAAACTGACACAACATGTTACTACTTCATTGTACTGTTTGTTTTTCATGTAAAAATGAAAAACAATATTGTAAAAAATAACCAATGAATATATACGGAATGAATATAAAAAGAAAACAAAATATGACATTTCTTTTTTAGCAATTGAAACAAAATCGGTGCAAATATTCAACTTGCTTTGTATTCCCATTGAATGATCTCTAAGATGTAATTTGTATATTTCTTGTTTCTAACTCCTTATTCTTTTTCCTCAAAACAGCTCACACCACCCACTCAATAGAACAATAAGGAAGACACTATTTCTGAGCAGGAACATTCCGAAGACATTTACCGAGAAGAAGAAGAAGAACAGACAACACATGAGAATGAGGAAGAGATAGAAGAAGGAGTGGCAATGTTCACACCAACTCCACATTCGGTTCTACTTCAGCTGTTGAATGCTTATTCAGCTATTTCCTCTCATCCATGGTATGTAATTATTTGTTTTAGTTATTTTAACTTTTGTAATTATATTATAGATTTTTTTGATGGTGTAGTAGTTACAGTACTTTTTGTGTTTTTAATTACAAAATTGAATTGTACACTTGAATTTCACATTTTTATCTTAAAAATTATAAGATAAATGCTTATTTACTACTAGGAAAATATGAATGGTTATTCAAATTTATAATATTTATAGTAATATTAACTTAATAACATATATTATTATAACATTTAATATTAATATAATTTAATAACACAAATTATATACCCCAATATTCTAAAAAAGAGTGTAAATTAATTTATAAAGAAAATGCAATATGTACAAGAAAAATATATTTATTATAACAAAGAAAAATTCAAAATCAAGTGATTATTTTAGTTATGTCTATAGTTAAGGTTGTGGGTTAAATCCTTGGTTTCAACATTTTTATGACAAAATAGAAAGAAAAAAATACAACAGTAAGATTTGTAACATAAACATTTGAAAGTGCAGAAAAAAAATATAACCATGTAACCAACATGGTCATAAGTGAATAAGTTTCACATACAGTGCTATATAGAAATATACATTACTTTATAATATATTATATCTATTATATCTAGATTTTAAGGATGTATTGAAAACCTTGGGATCTAAATTTTAAGGAAGTATTGAAAAGTTTGTACTAAGGATGATCTAAAGTAACATGTAAGGGTGACACCAGATTCTTATAAAACCCGATAGAAATGCATGACATTACACCATATTTTATGTAATATCTCGTACAAATCCAATTCTAACACCAAAAATTTACAAAAACATACTAACAAAGTCTCTTAGAAATAACATATATCTCACCATTTAACAATTAATTCTTTAGTTTGACGAAATTTTTAAAAAAAATTAAGAAGATGTATATTTAACTAAAATGGATTAATACCATAAACATCATTTTGACTGACACAACATGTTACTACACTGTACTTACTATTTGTGTTTTCATGTAAGAAGAAAAAATAGTATGTAATCTAAGAAATAATCAGAGAATAAAAAGAAGAGAAACAGAGACGAAATCGATGGAAAAAATAAAAGCAATTATGATATTGCTTTCCTAGCAATTCAAACACACTCTCTACAGATTTTCAAACTTATATATTTATAATCCCTTTATTGTTGTTTTCATATTAATAATTTGAACATTATTTTTAAAACAATATATATATATATATATATATATATATATATATATATATATATATATATATATATATATATATGTACATATATATATATATATATATATATATATATATATATATATATATATATATATATATATATATACATACATATATATATATACATACATATATATATATATATACATACATATATATATATATATACATACATATATATATATATATATATATATATATATATATATATATATATATATGTGTGTGTGTGTGTGTATGTATGTATGTATCTATGAGCGCGTGCGTGCGTGCGGAGAATTCATCTTTAGAAAATTAGTTGAATGAATTATCCAATCAACATTTGCATAGTTAAAATTCATCACCACTCCTATCAAAACTGACACAACATGTTACTACTTCATTCTACTGTTTGTTTTTCATGTAAAAATGAAAAACAATATTGTAAAAAATACCCAATGAATATATACGGAATTAATATAAAAAGAAAACAAAATATGACATTTCTTTTTTAGCAATTGAAACAAAATCGGTGCAAATATTCAACTTGCTTTGTATTCCCATTGAATGATCTCTAAGATGTAATTTGTATATTT